>JAOEHY010017116.1:0-17601 GCA_025447955.1 Psilopsiagon aurifrons
GAAAGGGGTTTTGAATAAACACAACACCCACCCACCCCCTTCCCCCCCAACATGACAGTAGGATGAAAATTAGCATGTCTGAAGCTGGTTGATGCAGTCCAGCCTCCCAAAATACAAACTTGACTTCTAGGCAAAGTCCAAAGATGGTTCTTTCCTTAACTACAACAGTCACAACAAACATTCTTCCAACTTCTGCTGATGGACTGGAACACAACTTTCCCCTTACCACACATACTGTGGTGTCACAGTTCCTTCCCACTTCACGCCCCAGGCGGTTTATGCTGTTTCACCCTCATCCCTACCCTTGTCAAAGTGCAAGATGCCTGATATAATGAACAGGGAAAAATAACTGCATAAAGAGAACTGCCACTTCTTAGCTCAGTGAATGCCATTGAAATCTGCACCCTTCAACTAAAAATAAGCATATGAATGATCAGCCTTTGAATTAAAGCACTGAATGGAAAACGAGGATGCAACATAAGAGACGTTAGCAAGATTCTGCTATTGCTTACTACAGTGAAGGTAGATAATTTTTGTTTTTAGTGGCCACCCTCAGCTGCAGGGAACTTTCCCCCAAGGGCTGGAGCACAGGGAAGGAAAGAATGAGGAGACACAACCCACCCATCAAAGAGACTGCCCCAAGATTTACTAAGCAAATGCCAAGCATCATCCAGTTTCCAACAGAAATAATCAAGGAGGGAATCAAAGTTAATAATTTAATTAAACCAATAAATCAACTGCCTTCTCTTGCTTTCTGAGATGGCTTGATAAAAAGTCTCATCTAAAATATTTCTGCTGTATCAGAAAAGGGACCTGCTCATTTGGCAGTGATATTTACTGTGCCAAACAAATGTTCATTCCCCTCCTTTAACACATTTAACCCATACCTAAAGACTTGTCTTCACACTGTGTCCTCAAAATTACTCAGTAAAAGTAAGAAAAATAAAATAAGGACATAGCAGACTCCAGTGATTCAGAGTAACCCACTCCAGCTTGTGCTTGTAAAAATAGCTTGCAAGTCACACCAAATTTTTTGTTTCATTTTTACCAGCATGCTCAGACTTGTCTCAAACAGCTTCCTGTTCTTCTCCCATTCAAGTCTATGGAAATTTTGCCTTCACTGTAATCAGAGGAGGAAATTAATTTTTCCAGGGTGAGGTAACCCAAAAGGTATTAAAGGGCATAGCCTAGTGCAGTCACCACTATGTGTCTGTAAAGTCACTTTACAGAGTGACTTTACTTTCTCAAACTCTGCTCATGCTGCAGTACAGAACAGATCCCACTACACTTCTGGGACCTAACATCACCCCATGACAGTCCAGCTCAAAGATTCAGTCAGGATGAGAAGATTAAAATCAGGGCTAAAGCCCTCAACAGGTCATTCATGCAGCACCCTGTATCTTCACCACCTCCAAGATCCCAGCCTCCAGAAGTCAGCAGCTCATGCCCTACCAGGACCATCAGGTGGTAAACTGAGGTGCAAGAATCATCCCCTCCCACTTCCCAAGGGATATAGAATTTGGCCCTTGAGAGCTTGGACAGGTGTTACACTGTGGTGGTGATCTGCAGTGAGTCCCACTCACATCAGCAGAGCTATGCTTGATCTGCTCTGATGCAGCTGAGGAAGCCTGTAGTCTTCAATAGGTTGCTCTGTTTTGTACATCCTACTTCCACCTGTGTGCACAAAGCCCAGCCACCCTTCAGGCAATTCCCAGAACAAATAGGCTAGTTTCTATTTTCAGCAGGAGTCACTGTCATTGCTTGGATTCACGTCAAGACTATATTTTTCTTATGTTCTTTCCAAATCCCAAGTATAGGGGAAAAAAGAAAGACATTTTCCTCTATGTAATCTGTTCAAACTGATGTGCCAGGTTTTACATTAACAAGCAAGAGCTGTACTCTGTCCCAAATACTTTGTTTAAAGCTCTTCCAGGTTGACCTGTGCAGTCAGTGGCGCCTGAGTAACCATAGCAGCATATTTGAACAATGCCAAATACTTGTGAACAGACACACAAAAATTCAAGAGGTGGGATGCACAAAGCCTGGATCTCAATAAAAAGCAGAACTGCCACTAGAAAAAAGCACTGGAGCTGCTGATGAACACAAGAGCAGAGTTAGAGCCACTGTTTACCAAGACCAAAATGAGAGGCACAACGGGTGAGTGACGGTGCTGGGACAGCTTCAGAATTCAGATGACAGCACAGGTCTACACAAGTAAAAGTGGTGGCCAAACCAGCTTTGGAAGCACCCTGAATTATCTGGATGTCTGTGGCCACCATAGTTACCCAACTAGTAAGTTCTCACCACTCCCCTGTAAAAGCCTTGTAGGTGCTAATTTTCCACTTGACAAGAGCCTCCAACAGGCCAGAAGTCTAAAGCACACATCGACAGCTATTTTCTGTTAAATTATACTTCATGCAGAGAGGTATTTACCTACTACAATTATCCCTGGAGCTGGAAGTATCTACAAGACCTTAGAAACCTTGAATAAGCTAATTAATGCACTGCCATAAATGATCTGATCTCTTAGGAGGATATGTACTCTCTACTCAGTAACTAACAGCTTGCTTTAATGGAAAAAAGGCTGATTTGCCAATGCACATCTGTATTTTATTACAGATGTTTATCAACCATTTTAAATTTGCCATAAAGAAAGCAGAAAAGAAAAAAAAGAGAAACCCTAACCTAAACCACAGCACATTCCTGCAAGCTACACCATCCCTGGAAAGCAAATCTAGGTCTGTCCTGTTTTGTCAGACACAAATATCTCCCGCAGGGAAGTCTCACATGAAATTAGGAGTCAGTGCAGATCATTTGTCCCAGATCCTTTTACAGTTGCACAGATAGAAGGCTGCTGTACAGGGCAATCTCTTCCCAGTTCTGCACCAGAGAGGAGGCAACTGCCTGCTCTGTGCCCTCTGAAATGAGAGGAACACCAATGCTTCCTGTTGGAGATAAAACAGCTATGTCTGGGACACAGTCATGTCAGGGTTCCCAATGCACATCATCAGCAAACACCAATTATAATAACAAACAAAGGAAGGCTATAATCAACTGCTTAGATAGTGTTACTACCCAGAAGGTTTTGGCATATTCTTTTTAACACATGAGGTTATCCTTTAAATAGGTTTTGTTCTGTCCAGTGAGGTCAGGGGAGCATTCTTTTATTGTGGAAGTAAGCCTAGGTGATAAAGTCTGCTGCAGTAGCGTATGGATTTGAAGTTAGGCATAAGCTAGTTTAAGTGTTTTGAAAGATGCAAATAAGAGTATCTAATACCTTATAAACTACCTAAGCCATCCTAAGAAATAGTCATTCAGTTACCTCTCTGAATACTTAATAAGCACTCCAGAACCATTGGTGGGAACAGCTTAGTGATCTAAAACCCAGAGCAAACCTCTTGCAAACTTCTTTTAGCACAAAGAAAAGCACACGTCATGCCACAGATACTCAACACGGCCTTTTGCAAGGCAAGCTCTGCTCCCTGTGGCTCTGTACAAGCTGACTGGTAGCAAGGGAACAAGCGGTACTGCAAAGGTAACTGCTTGGCATGCTTCACGTGTCAGGAGCACCTGGGGACAGCACTGTCAGGAGCTAAACTGCCTGGGCAGACGTGTGCTGGGAGCCACCTAGGGTC
Organism: Psilopsiagon aurifrons; assembly: GCA_025447955.1. Classification (NCBI taxonomy): domain Eukaryota; kingdom Metazoa; phylum Chordata; class Aves; order Psittaciformes; family Psittacidae; genus Psilopsiagon; species Psilopsiagon aurifrons. Next base: position 3,636 of record JAOEHY010017116.1, read on the forward strand.
AAACACCAAAGCATCTTTAATAAACAAACCAATTTCTCTCAGTGGCATCAAGCCATCAGGGAGCTTCTGCATTTGAAGCTTTGCCAAAACACCAGCCCAGCCCTCCTGCAGAGAAAGAGCTGGACCTCTGAACTCCTTCCGCAAATTTATACTTTTGTAAGCACAGCCTTTTAAAAACAGCTATAGCCAGGGGTGCAATTAATTCCGTTCTTTCCAGAAGATTTTTAGCTCTGTAAAACTCATGTATTATTTAAGTCTCACAGCTAAACCATGAATATTATGAACGTCCAGCTTTTTTTGTGCATAAAAAGAAGAGAAAGAAAAAGACTTTTTGCTGATGGATCTGTGGAATAGTCCTACAACACCTTCAAAACTGCAGATCCCCCAGCTAACCAGAGAGACTTTTTGGTTTTGCAGCACGCACCTGACTATCTCCAACAACAGGTCTCTATTTCAGCAGGGTCCTTGCTGTGCCTAGCCTCAGACTCCTACTGTGGTATCAAGGGAACATCATCTGTCATAGAAGCCTCAGCCAGGCCACTTTACCCTGCATGTGCACCCCTAGAAAGATTCAGGTCCCCTCAAGGATGGTGCAATAGAAGGCACCCGATATCCCCTCCCAACCTGGATAACTGAAATCAGCTGGACAAAGAATCCTTATACACAGACACAGGTGTCATTAGCAGACAAGAAATATCTAGTCTGCAGTTACATGCATATTTTTTTTACCACAGTTATCCCAATTGAGAAAGTGCCAGCTTTAAAAACCTAATACAACACATCAGCTTCACTACTGGCTGCGTTTTGCCTTTAGGAAAGGCCTGAGGGAAACTAAGTCTCTGGAGGAAAACAGAATCCGCTTCACCCTGGCAGTCTCCCATGTTTGAACATCAGGGAAGCATGTGTGAAAATGAAGGTAGAGCTTTACTTGCAAGAATTTCTGTGGTCTTCCTTGCATTTAAGACTTAAACTAACAGTTTGATGAGCAAGTGCTGCCCAGCAGAAAGTTACCTGCATAAGAGAATGTTTCCTGCTCACACCAGGATTACAGATGCACAGAGGCACTCCTCCTCTCAGCAACATTCTGCTCTAGCTGGGCAGCAAGAACGTAGCTAAAGCCTCCAAGCAAATACCATAGGTATGATATAATCTGCATTTTCTAATTGCCAGCCAATTAGTCAAAAAACTTGTCTTTGAAGAAATACAACCTGGATTTAAACATACCAAATGGTAGATTCTTTATTGCTCAACAGCCATTAAGTGCAACAAGTATAAATAAACACAACAGTGCGGTACAGAAACTGAACAGCACTCCCACCCAAGAGGTCATGTGGAGATCTAACCAGTCCACAGCTCCCAAGCGATCCCAGCAATATGACTTGTTCAGATCATGGATATTGCTTTTAGGAGCCCTCCTTCTGCCTGGCTTTAAACAGAAACAGATTTTCTAGAAATCTACATTACTGCATGTTCCAAGCACTGTAGCTGTCAGTCAGCTTTCCATAAGTTATTACTTCTGTGTATTCAGAGCAGTTTGGGAACTGAAGGTTGCCTTGTCACTTCCACGCTCCATAAACAGTAGAGATGCTGGAATATGGTAATATTTACTCCTGTTTTGCCATCTGCTTATATATGCACATAAACCATGTGACTCCCAGAATGTGGAGCAGCAGAGGAACAGAAGTAGCTTTTCATTGCAAGATAAAGGTACAAAAATCAATACACATCTTTTCTTTCTAACAAAAAAGGTACTACTGCACAAAAGGAAGAACATGTACGGTGAAAAATAAAAACAAAACAAACCCCACACTTTTCAGCAGAATATACAGTCCTTGGCTTTGGCTTTTACTGAAGAACCAATGTCTAAAAGAATAAAAGCCCCAAACCTTACTCCTAAATCCCCACCATCTTGGTTACATACCAGTGAAAAACTAAACAAATCCAAATCCAGAAGACGAAGTTGTTTACCTTTAGATTAAAAGATCCACCTCAGCTCCAAGCCGGGTTGCAACAGGATGAATGTCCCCAAACACCATCGCACCTGAGCACCTTGACATACCTTAGAAAAAAACCTAACTTTGAGTGCTGATTTCCACAATGAAGAGAAGCTCCATTGCTCCTTCACACAGCCAAGCAGAACCCGAGGAAGGAAGGAGACCCTCAGCAACATCAGCCTAACAACAGCCCCTGGACCAGGTGCTCTCCCTCTGCTCAAAACCAACAATTACAGCCCCCACCCCAATCACCTCCCCATGCAGGTGGGGCTTCTCACTCCAGTGTTTATTGTTAAAGACAGACCTAAGATTGGGAGTGTGGTTAAATAACTTTACAACACAGCCAAAGGAAGCGTAAAAAGCCTTTTGCTTCCCTCACCACCAAATTAATCCAAACACCCAGGCAGCGTTTAAAACAACAGACCATATTCACACACAGGCTTCTAGCCACAGAGGGAAGTGTCCAAGCCAATTTCACCATTGCGCCTTTTAACAATACAGTAAAACACGCAAGAGCTGAAAGGGCAGACCTCAGCACAGACAACTCCAGACTTCAGATCCTCCAGCGTATTTTGAAAAAAGCTGATGAAGCAAGGTAAACTGACTGCAGGGCTGATGCCTCTGCTAGGATCTAACCCATGAGATAAGACTTTTAGACTCTCACTGAGTTTAAGACATAGATTCTTTGGATATTGATGGCTTTTTTTCTTAGGGCAAAAAAAGTACCATTATGGGGCAAGGTGGTGGTGGTTGGTTTAAGGCCAAGCAGAAAAAGCATGCTTAAAATCAAGTTGTGTGATGCTTCATAGGAACCTCAAGCTCTCCATGCCCAGAGGATGTCAGAACAGGGCAAGCATTTTTGCCCTAGCTGGCTGTTCTCTTACAGAAAGCACTATCAAACTGTTAGTTTACCAAGCAGAGCAGTTGGTTTACTGTCAGACCCCATGGACACTGAACAACTTACACCACTGTAGTGCCTCTATCACATTTCAACAAGTCATCTCAGTGTTGGAACAGTTCTTTTCACAGTGGTTTGGGACATTTATGTTGCCTACAACTTATCCTTTGCTCAGGAGGATTCAACTTATCCCAACTATAAAAATGGGTATGTACATGGGCTTGACATCCCATCCCACTCCCATGAAACCACTGTAGCCCAGACCACACCACAGATGAAGGGGTAAAAAGCAGATCTCAGCCTAAGTTTCAAACACTTTGCATTCATATGTGGAAAAACTCTCCCCAGTTAAGGTTACATACAGACCTAAGCTCCTTTTAGTTGAAGATTACGATTTAAGGCGTTTAGGGAATAAAGACAACTTCTTACAGGACTGTACTTCAACTAGAGCAGAGAGACAGTAGCCAAACTGATACCAGCTATTAAAGAGAACATTCAGTGTCTGGCATGACTTTAAAGGAATTAACAGACTCATTTTACAGTGCATTTTAATTAAAAGTTAATTATAAGAATTTTCTTTAAGAACAGCATACTACATATTAATGGAAATATGTAACTTCATCCTACAAATGGGACTGTCACCATATTTTTCTTACAATTCAAACATACGAAAAATAAATATGATATTTAGCTTTATAAATTCCCCCCCTTTGAATCCTTTTTCTTTTAAAAAACAAAAGTATTAACTCTTTCCCGTTACAGTGCATTTGTTATCCGCGAGCCACAAACCAAGTAGTCACATCAATGCCAAGGAAACAGCAACACTGCAAAATATTCAGAGAAAGTGATAAAAAAATATAGTAGTCAGCCCAGTGCTTACAGAAGAGACAATCAACAAGAATTGAAAAACCAGCACATTTTCATATTACATAAGACCATTATAATAACATAGAAAACAGTGCAGAAGACTTATGCTGGAAAAATATATAGCAATTCTCAGCAAGCAGAAACTGAACTTTGGCACTTGCTCATAAAAGGCCTTTCAAAGCAAACCAAAACAGAAATTCACTTAGTCACAGCTTGTATATTTAAAAAAATAAAGACATTGACTAAAGCAAGAGAAACAATAGAGAAAAGTTTACAGGCCAGGTCACTACAAATTCAGTACATTCATCCTACAGAAAATAGTCTTTCATCCATCCATCTATGCTGGGATCCTGGCTATCAAAAGACAGGCTTTGGGACAGAACCTTACCTGAAGCATCTCTGTTTCAGTGGGGCTATGCGGATTACACAGACCTCTCTTTAAACTGAACTAAAAAGCATGTCTCAAGATACATTGCCTCCTAATCATAAAACAAGGATTTCTAATCTGCAAATTAAAAAGCACAACCCTTGCACTCAGACAGTGGCTGTTCTACTCTACCCATATTTGCACCATAACCACTGTAGTGTAAGGATGAAGTGTTTTCTTTAAAAAGGGCTAAAAAAGAATGGCTTCCGTTCAAAGAAGAGACAATAGACTGGAAGGGAGGATTCACATGTAGCGTGTTCATCTCAACGCTTTGCCAGCACTGCACGTGATCAAAGGAGTACTGTAGTTCACATGTGCATGGCTGTTTCCCTCCCTGCCAGAAGAGCTGATGTACTAAACTCAGGCCTAACCAAAAGGCTGCTGCAGGCCAAAGGGTATTTTTGGATCAGGCCATAAGAAAGCAAGGGCTGTGCTAGCTGAGAAGTGCTTCCTTCAGGGTAAGGCTCAATGCCCCCAACTAGCAGCTATCTTTGCATTGAGGCAGTTTACTCAATTTTTTTTACTCTTTTGAGGAATTAAGACTGGGGAAGGACAGAGAGAAAAATAAGTGCTTTAGATTGCACAGAAGATTGTCCTACTAAAGGGGGCACTTGAATGGGAAACAATTGCAGCTATAAATCTAGCAGACGCTCTTCACATGTCTCCACAGGCCATTTAGTAGCACCTCCAAATACATCAACGTTGTTATCAACCCAGGGTATGATGTTGCCAGGCATGTTGGTAGAGCAGTTAGCAATATTCATGATGTCTTCAGTTTTTAAGACCCTGTCCCATATATTGAACTGGCTCATCTCTCCAACGAAGGCTTGAGTTGCATCAAATCTTCCTCCTACTGTGTCCTTTAGGCACATAAGAGTTAGGATTAAATGAGAAGGTTATTTCAGCATTTTCTTCTTCCCAACTTGAAGACCCTCCCCCCAGAGCCACATGGCTAGGAGGTTCAGAGCCAAGCCACAAAGACAAACAACTTCAAGGTTCCAAAAGGACTACTTTGAACAAGATATTCTGAGGAACATTTAAAAGCTTCCATCTGAAATTTGTGAAAACAATTCAAAGCAAATAGTGCTGTGTGCATACCATCACACAAAGCACATATAATTAACCCTGCCCCCAAGCAGTAAAGTAGGAAGGCAGCTTTAAATATTGAGGCTAATTTCAGAGTCATTTTGCGAGGTTGGCACAGGACAACTTCAGCAAGAACTGCACAGATATGCAAGATCACTGCAAAAGCTTTACGGCTCAGGATTAAACAGTAACAACAGCCCTTGACCAATTGTTTGCAGGGTCTCCAAGATGCAATCTTTACTTCCAAATACATAGGCTTCTTCTGGTTGCACCAAATGACTAACTCAGGCTGCTACTGCATATGCCTAAAAACATTTGCTCCATCCACTGCTCAAGGACAGAAATCACACATTTTGTGTGATCACACTCACATGAAGCTGCTAGTATAGGACAGAACCAAGCATAGTACAGACAAACAGCATGAGTTACAGAAATCCTGCCAGCCACTTAACAGCAAGCTGGAGCATCTGCTATCACTAGAAGAGAGATACAAGATACTGAGTTGCTGGAGAGGGTCCAGAAAAGGGCAACAAAACTTGTGAAGGGTCTAGAGCATACATCTTAAGAGGAGTGACTGAGGGAACTGGGGGACTTTAGTCTGGAGAAGAGAAGGCTCAGGGGAACCTTATCACTCTCTACAGCACCTGAAAAGAGGTTGTAATGAGGTGGGCATCAGTCTGTTCTCCCAAGTAACAAGTGATAGGACAGAAGGTAACAGCCTCAACCTGCGCCAGGGGAGGTTTAGACTGGATACTTGGAAATATTTCTTCACCAAGAGGGCTGTCAAGCATTGGAACAGGCTGCCCAAAGAAGTGGTGGAATCACCATTCCTGGAGGCTTTCAAAACCTGTGTAGACGAGGCCCTCAGTGACATGGATTAGTGGTGGAAGTGGCATTGCTGGGTAAAAGTTGGACCTTCTGATCTTAAAGGTCTTTTCCAGCAGGACCAAGTGTTTAACAAAATTTTCCACACTGCTGCTGTTTGTCTGGGGAGTTTTGAGTTTATTTTTTTAACCCTGGAACACAGTGTCATTCACTCACCTGTTCCTGACCCAGGATCAAGACACCTCCAGGTTTAATTGGGTGCCAAGGAGCAAGATTCTCCCCAGTCCCAAGCTTCTCACCATCTTGAAAAGCCTCCCACATTCCATCTCTGGTTGTCCATGTTATACAGACGTGGTGCCATTTCCCATCACTAATGAAGAGAGGGAGCTGGGCAACCTACAAAAACCCAAATAATGCATGTTGCTAACCAAGTCTACCAGCTCAAGCATAACAGTTAGAAAAAGTATTTGCTCTGTCCTCAGAAGTAAGAACTTCACAGACAGAAGTTAGTCCACATATTTCTACTTTGTTCCAACTCTTCTGTATTCAGAAACACAGCCATACTTTTTATTCTATTGGTGAGTCTTTGTTTCATCTAGAATCAAGTGACACAAATACCAGAGTCTAAGCTACTATCAACCCACTGATCCTGTATATTAATGTGGCATTTATTGTTTAAATCTCAGCGGTTAGTCTTTTTTTTTACATCCAATGCTCATGTTTATCTTAAATGTGGGGTTTGCCAGCACCACTTACATTAACAACTCCGACAAACAAATCTGCCTACTTCCATTAAGACCTACGGGAACTTTACATATGACCCCAAATAAGGAGGAACTATGCTCCTTCAGGAACTGGATCTGAAAACTTATTCAAGGCAACATAAAGAAACAAATGCAGTGGGGTATGGAGCAGCAGTGACATGGGAGAAGAAACGCCTCAGAGAACATTAATAGTACTGACAAAATATTGAAAAGAGCAAGTTATTGCTAAAGATTAGCAAACTGAAGTTTCCTTCTTTTCCACAACCCATTAGAAATAATTGGCTTTTCACTTTTATTGACTTTGGAGGATGATAAGGCTGTTAAAAGTGCTTAACTAGCCACATGACTGAACCATCCTAAGCTATAGATTTGTAAACATTTGATCCCTCAGAGAGAAGTGAGTTACTAGGAAACCCAGCTGAAGGTGGGGAGAAAGTGATCTGGTTTAATGCCAAGTTTCAACGGATCTTTGGCTTCCTCAAGCCTTATTCTGAATCTTGTCAGAAACCATCAGTGGTACGAAACAGTGTGAGACAATCGTGCTTTTTGTAATTAAATACAGTTTTTTCAGGCTTTAACCAGATGTTCAGTAAACTAAGCATAAAACCCCAGCTGCAACTACATGCCTTTTGCTTTACATCTTCGACAAGATTCTAAACTTATCTAAACTTCAAGGATTAGAAAAATAGAAATACTGCAATTGGCTTAGATATCACAGGTCTTGCAGTAGTGTGGCATCAAATATTGCTTTGGTTTCATAAAACAAGAAACAAGATGGGCTTGTATATTCAGAGGACATGTATAAGTGCACACACATCTAGATGTCTCACCACTTTGTCTAAGCACATAAATATATGTACCGTTTAACTTTGCTTCAAGTACCTTTACGAATTTGCAACAAACAGATGGACAACAACATTACCATCTCAAAGGCCCAGAACTGGCTTCTCTCAGAGAATGAAAGAGTTGTTAGAGAGGTATCAAGGGGTTGGACTTTATTCTGATCATGCAGACAACAAAGAAGAGTTAATCAATTCTCACCTTATCATTGATTAGCAGTTCAATTGGATTATTCCCCCACTCTATAAGGACAATTTCATTAGCCTGCCCAGGAACAGCATATGAGAATGGAGTGCCAATTCCAGGAGAAGCACTTGATCTCAACCACAAGCATACAGTAAACGCATAAAGCTCTGGCAGAGTCTTCTTGATCTTCCCATATAAGTAGTTAGTGCGAAGAGGAAGGGAGACTTTGAATTCATCTGGTGATTTAAATGCACTGTTACCTAGAATTACATTGAGGAAGAAAAACCTTTAACATTAAGCAAAACAATGTATTTGTAATTCAGGTTAAGAAATGATGTAATTGATAATGAGAACGTTTGGAATTTCAATCACTCTAGAGAGGTACATAGGAAAATTATATTGAAGTAGTATTACTGAATGCTGATTTTGCAGCACAGAAAAACACAGCTAGCACAACACATCATGCTAATTATTTATTCTTCCTGCTCATTTAGAGCAAAAGAGTAGATGGCAGACAAATAACAAGAAGCTGATAAATATTTTCTTTCTTCATTGCTTAGTTCATGGCTAAAGGCCTGCCTATTTCAAACAATTCTAACTGCTTTAAGAGATATTTACTGTTACTAGACATGGATTCTCTGGTATGCTCATTATTAAAGCATCACAGTGCTTCAAAACCAGTATTTCTTTTCCTACTACTGCTACACAGGGAGTTAGCAGCAGCATCTCCATTTTACAGATAGCAGGCTGAGAAACAGGTCAATGTTCCCATTTTGGGTGGCCAACCTGAAACAAGAAAAAGCTGCGATAGTCTAGAAAGCAAGGATAAATTCAGCAGAACCGATTTCTGTCCCATACACAAATCAGGAGGAGATCAGAACACAAACATAAAGCTGAAGTTCAAAATTACCTGAATTAAAAAAATGCAATATGAACTCAGGAACTATGAAAACTTTAGACATTAATTTCAATATAAAAGCAGAAATTCTTAGTTAGCTTTTTCTAAAAAATGTGGTAAAAGTGAGATGTTCCAGAGATGTTTATGAAACTGAGAACCCTTAAGACCAAAGTTTTTTAAACCTGCAATACTCTCTATTATATAGTTTATGTATACTTCTGAAGTAGTTGCTTCAAGTAATTTTCTAGAATTAAATATTAAGAAAAGAGAAATCCCACATTGTGCCACAAAATAAAACCCCACAGAACTGTAGTAGAGTCCCCCTCAACTTTTTAGCAACCTGTTCTTCCGAGTCCCACTCACTTCATTTACTCACATTCCTGAAACAAATTCAATCCCCTCACAGAACTTCATGCTCCAATCCAAATGAAGAGCTGTTGTCACAATAGGTTGCCACAATCCCCATATGTAATTTTTAAACTGTTGGCATTCTCTCAGTTCCCATTCTCAGAAGCAGCTGAAGTGTTTTGACTGCATTTTTCACAGAATGAGGGGGTGGAAGAAGAAAAAGCTTATCTGATGCTACATCTGTCTTTAGGAACATACAGGCCAGAAACTGAGATATTCTAAACTCCAGGCAAAAGAACCCCAGGATCTTAAGACTAATGTTAAGCAACCTCCACTAGGCTGGTACAATCAATCTCACATCCATCCATAAAAGAAACATACCCCATTAAGAGTATTAGTCACTCGGAAAGTACTTAAGGAAGCAATAATGAGTTGGAAAAGAACAAACAATATCCATCTTTGTTATATTTTTCAGTTTGTTCTCATGACTTGAAAACATCCACAACTCCAAATGATAACAAGATCCTCCAGAGCAACATGCACATGCACAGGATAAGACAATCCTTTTCCTACATAATGTGAATTTTTGGACAAGATGAGCAAAATTAGTTATTCCCTTTTAGAGATGGAGAAAACAGGTTTTGACATAAGAAGTGACCTGTTCATGTCTCCAGCAAAGCTAGGAATCACATTTAGGTCCAGGCACTATTAGTTACAGGATTATTTCTCCACCCAGTCCTGCTTTTTAATACATCATTTACTGCTGCCAATGGAGACAACTAGTGAAGGAACTACGAGAGACTTTTGGAATTACAATAGCTGTACAAACATCAAACTCTTCTGCCCCACGGTTAACTAATGACGGCTGTCTCAACTACAGATTAAAAAAAAAAACCTACACCAAAACCAAACCCCAAAGTTCAGAGTGTCACCTTATAAAGTTAGCTTTATAAGGGACAATTAAGAGCTTATGACATTCTAGTTAGTTGTCAGAAAGAAATGTGAAACAATCTGACATGTAAAATAAAAGCACAACAGAAATACTTTTCTCAAAATAGGTCAGATCACTTCAAATATTATCTGCATTTAACCTACGAGATCAGTAAGTTCTTATATCGTTATTATCCTCACTTTGATTTGACAGAGAACCCAAATGCACAGAACAGATAAATCACGCTGAAGGAGAGCAAATTACACAACTAAAAGCCTGTGTCTTGGTTCCTGGCCCAAGTTCTTCTCTTCTCTCAAGACTTAAGACAGCCCACTCTCCCCACACAAAAAATAAAGGTGGGAACAGGCTATTTTTAACATAGATTACACGTTCTTGCTCTCCCACCACTCCCTGTCTCCTTCAGATGACTTGCTGATATGAGTCACATCTTTCAGAGACAAGGACTAGCAATACTTGCCACATAAGACATCAACATGCCATGAATTCTCCAAATCTTTATTTGTGGTTTAGGTTTTATCTTGGCTCTCAAGAAATACTTTATGACAGAGCCAGAGGAAGAGCTCTTCTTCCTCTTTTCCTTTTCCTCTCCTTCACACTTTGTAAATGAAAAAATGGATACAATATTACACAAATGGATCCATTAGGCTGCATTTTAAAATTCAGGATACTTATGTTTGCACCATTGAGAAAGCTTGCCCCTTAAGCTGCTTTTAAACAGAGAGACTATTCACTTTGGAAAAATAATTTAAAGATTGGGCAGTGATATTTACTGATACTCCACTTCTACAGAGTCTACTCTGTAGAAATACATAGTCAGTAGAGAGACAGTTCTGTTCTTTAGCTTACTTCCATAGGCATTTGTAATTCAAATAAACAGACTCTACTCAAGTATAGAGATCTCTGTAATAATTAATCTAAGTATCTGAACAAATTACTAGGATTAAGAGAGCATCCCCCAGAGGTACCATGTGTAATCTACTGTAAACTCTGAAGGCTCTACACTTGGGATATGACACAACTTAAGTACCTGCAGTTACCCACAGTCAAAACCAGCAATGAAAGGAAAGACCAACAGTAATACTTCCAAAGCAGCAGGAAATATTTCTGGTCTAAAATGCAATTTGTTACATCAAAGGCAGCTGAGCTAATTAACTTTTTCCCACATGATTTTCAGTCCCAATAAAGGCAGCTCTACTTAGATATGAACTTGACATTATTTAGGTCTTCACCTGACACGAACATCATACTTTCTTCCTATTTCCACTTGCCTTCTTACAGAGCTTTCTGTCCCACAAACAGTAAAGAGCTTCATCCTAACCACCTACATATGCCAAATTAAGAGACAGAAAGCTAAAGCCATGCAGAGGTCTGTCAGGCAGGAAGCCTGTGACAAAGGGAAAAAGGAAATTCAAGTATTTGCACTGTCACCTACTGTCTAGTCCAGCACCTTAACTGTCTTGCCCCCAAAGCCCACATTTAGCCTACTGTACTAGAAGGAGTAAACAAAATCAATCAACCCAGGGAAGCTTTTAGATTCTGGACAGATTACCTTTTTCTAATTCAGACACTCTTTCTAGCAGTGCATTCAAGGCTGTCTCAGTCTTCTGTCGATGGGCTGATGTCTCATTATGAAGCAAAGACTTTTCATCCTCAAGCTCAGCCACTTTGCTCAGGAGTTGGCGTTCCAGGTCTCCCAGCCTTCGCTGAAGCATCTCTCGAAGGTCATTAGGCAGTGCTGCATATGACACGTTGGCTCGGAGCTGGTGCTTTAGTGGAAATAATTAGGAAAAGAAAAAAAAAGATTGCCATTTCTAAACCAGAAACTGTGAAATAAAGATATGCTCTTGATTCAAAGGGGAGAAAGCAAGATCTCAGAGTTCTCCAGCAAGTACAAAACAGGCATTACTTTCTAGCACTTGTAACATTCAGAGCTTTTATCAGCAGTGTAGCTAAACGGGTCCTGAAACAAAAGGGCACTTTTGTTAGAGATTTTCAGGGTTTCATATGAAGGAGTCTTCACACATTTAACTTCAGTAAAAATTAATGCAGGGAGTCAGGTCTATTGCACTCCCATTAGTATGTACATGTGGCACATTAGCCATTTTTTGGTTTACTTACTGGAAGCGACATTGGCAGCCTAAGTTAACAGAAAAGAACTATTATTTCTTTTTTCAATAAGAATTTAAGCTACTTCAAAAGCAAATCTATCAAATGAAAGTTTCATCAGTTTTGATTTGGGGAATAAGGAAATCAGATGCTCTTTAGATCAACTGTAAGTTTTAGCCACTCAAAAAAAACACCAACCCTCAAAACCCCAAAGAAACAAAACCCACTCCTCACTCTCTCAGATAACACTGGTGTCTTTAAGGATGCTAAGAAACCAATGATTCTGCCTACCATATTATTCTAGTAGAGTTGCTCTTCTACAGCCCTAAACCAAAGATGCCTCACAAAGACAGCAACAGTAATAAAAGGGTGTTACACTACCAGATTGCTCAAAAGTGTACTTGAAAGACAGCCCAGAGTGTTCAGACCTCACAGAACAACCTTTAGGAAGTTACTTGCCATCCTCACATCATTGTCAACTGCTTGGAGGACAGCATGAGGACACATGTGCCCTCATAAGACTCAAAGTGTGGAAAGCAAAACAACACCCAGCAGGATTCCTGTGCTAAAACTCTCCATAAAATATTTCCATGAGTTCCACTCAACTACAGGCACTGTCCAAAGGCTTGTGGAAATCACTTATTGGTAGGCTTGAACCAAGCACCTGTTCTATCCAGAGACAATGAGAATCAGGTTGCTTTTATTCTATGCCAGCTCTAAATACATCATTTGATCTTCACAATCTGCCCAACACAATCGCATCACCACTGGTCTGTTCAGCACCATATGCCAAGGTCTCACTGCCCAAGACGTCAGCTGTAATAGCTCAAACCCCACAAAGTCACATTCCCAGAGATTTAGACATATTAGCACAGAAACTAAGCTGGTGACAAGGAGGAAGACTATAATCCCACCCCCCAAGCAGTGGGAGAACACAGTTACAGAGGGGCCCTTTGGGAATTTTAACCACTGAAGCAAGCAGATACATAGTCAAGAAAACAAAACAGGCCAACTATGCAACTTGTTCCCAGAGCTTGGCCAGCTGGGATTTACCTCTACCACAATTAAGCAAAGTAGCTGTGTCCATCAGCTGCCCAAGGCCATACCTAACTCATTCCAAGTCCCTACGCGGTGAGCAGGGGTGTCCCACCCCGGCCCTACCTCTAGACTCTCTAGCCGATCCTTCAGGGTCTGCATTGTGCGGCTCAGCTGGTCGATGACCTGCGCTGGGTCTCGCGGCAGGTCGCCCATCGTGTCCTTGCCCTTGCCCAGCTCGCTCCTCCACGTCCCCGTAGCTGACTTGCCGTCTGCGCTCTCGCACCGGCTCAGTTTGCCGGTAAGCTCCCGGATGGCCTCCCGCTGGCTCCCGATGGTCTCCTTCTGCTGCAGGACGGTCTCCCGCAGCTGCAGCACCGTGGCTTTCAGCTCCTCCTCGGGGGGCAGCGCGCCACCCTGCATGGGCACCGGGGGCAGCGGGCAGCCCGCGCTGGTCGCCTCCAGCGGCAGCGACGTGCACACGAACCGGCTACCGGGTGGGCTCTCCTGGGCGCCCGACGCCGAGCCCCGGGCGCCCGCGGCTGCGGCGAGCAGGAGCCCGGCTACCAGAGGCAACATCCCGGCTGGTGCGCCGGGCGCCGGCTCGGAGGCGGGGAGGCGCGGCGCTGACAGCAGAGGGGAAGCGGCCCCGTGCCCCGTCCCTTCCCGTCCCGTCCCGTCCACACTCCACGCACCGCTCCCGCGCCCGCCGCCGGCCAGCGGCTTTTATAGCCTGGGCG
>JAOEHY010017117.1:0-22397 GCA_025447955.1 Psilopsiagon aurifrons
AACTCCACTAAACAAACAAAATCTCAAGAACTCTATGAACAGCTGAAGCTTCAAGCAGTGGATGCGCCTCGTTCCCCAGCAGGGCAGGGCGGGGGCGGGCACAGCTGCACTTCACACAGACCAATAACGAAAGAACAGGTTTATGTTCAGCCGCCAATTTCGCAAGACCTTTCTTCGCAACACGGCGCTGAGCGCTTGGGCCCTCCCAACAGGGCGACACTCCGCGTCGGCCGCAGGGGGCACCCCCGCGTGATAACAGTGATAAAGCGGGCAAGGCTGCGACAGCCCCACCAAGCTCCGCGGTGGGAGTCGGCGGCCTCCTCAAAACCCCCTGCCCGAGGCAGGGTGACGGGACACGCCTGAGCGTAGGCCACCACGGGCGGAGCAGGAGCGACCAGCGGTCCGCCGGCGCCCGCGCCCCTCACCTCACCCCCCGGCACCTTCCCCCCGCCTCCGGGGCGCGGACAAGCCGCCGGCCCTGCTCACCCAGCACCGCCATCTGCCCGGCCATCGCTGCAGCCTGCTCCGCGAGCGAGCGCCCACCCACCCCGGCTGCTGACGGCTCCCTCGGACGGCGCGGCGCGGCGCGGCGGAGCGGGGCACGCCGGGACTGCTAGTACGGGCGTCCCGCCAGCCCCGCCAGGGCTGGTGTACAGGAGGGGACGGAAAGACCACAACTCCCAGGGGGCCCGGGAGCGCGGCCGTTTCCGGCAGACCAGCCAATGGGCTGGGAGAAAGGGCATCCCGGTAGCGGGAGGCACACGCACGTCGCGGTGGCTGCTGGGAGCCGTAGTTCGGCAGGTGGCCATGGCGCGGAGGGGCCCGCTCGGTGCCCGCTCGGTGCCCGGGGCGGTGAGGCCCGGCGGCCGGCTTCCCGCCCGCCACAGCGCCCTATCCCCTGGGCGCGGGCAGGCAGCACGCAGCGGTGCCGGGCAGGGACGCTTCCTTTCCCGTCAGCAGGCTCCTGCCGGCCCGCGGCGTTAGGGACCGTAGATGCGGCACTGCCATGTCAGCACACAGAAACGCTGTTAAGCATTTAAAAGTAATTATCGCGATTATTGATTATGCGTTATCATTATTGCTGGCACCCAGTAATCATGATAAAACCACTTCGAAACACTCCGCCCAGTGTTTGAGAGCCTTCCGCCGAGGCCGGCAGCTGTCCTTACAGCCCCGGCGCTGGCGCTCATGGACGAGCCACCACCGCGCAGCACTGAGGCGGCTGCTGCTGCAGGCCTGGCCGTCGGTAGGCGCCCCGGCTGCTGTGAGGGAATGGCCTTGGCCCTGGACGAAGAAACCCCCTGCTCAGGGACTTGACCTGCCGTTTGCTGCCAGCGCCGGTCCTGGCGCCAGGCCGAGACCTCCTGGCACCGGGGAAGGGGCTTCGGTCCAACACGGGGTTAAGCTGGAGCAGTGGGTCTGCTCTGTGATGCTGTCTCCAGAGAGAGCGGCAGGGTCTCCTGCGCTGAGGTTGCACTTTCCCTTTTAAAAACACTTAAGCTCCTCTCCCTGAAGTGCTCTAATGAGTTTTGCAACTTATGAGTGTTCTTTCAATGCAACGGCTCAACAGCTACACAGCCACGGGGGCTCCTTGTATCAGTGGTGAGGGGAGAGTTCCTTCTTGCCCGCCCGACATTTAGACAAGGAGAACACAGACGAAACCGAACCCTTGAATATGTAGCGTTCCTCCTCGAGGAGCACGCTTACCTAACCCAAGAAATACAGCAGGAAATACAGTGTGGGTTGCTACTTGTCAGCTCTCCCTCTGCTAAACTCTGCGCTCATAAGGAGGAACAGATTTTCAGGTTCTTGACGATCAGGTTTCTGTTTCAGGCAGGAATTAATGGTGCGAATCTAATGTTTCCTTAATGCAGTTTAAGGTGGGTTTTTTTTTAATAGCCAGTGGGCATAAATGAATAGCTGGTGACAATAGCATACTGGAAGAAAAGTTAGGCTAAATTCCACTGCAGTTACCATCTCTAGCATGTTTGTTTCTCTTAAGTGATGGAAAGACACATAACCCAAAAGTAATTTCCAGGAGCTTGCTTCTCACAAGTTTCTTCTTTATGCCAAAAGCAGCACTACTTTAATAATAAAAATGTGTGCATCCTCCATTTTATGATTAAGGTAGGTACAGTGATGTGGTTCATACTCAGCAGAAGGCAGAAACTCCCCAGTAAGGGAAGAGGTTAAATCTTCTTAATGACTCATGATCTGACTGTTTTCTAATGATGTTTCTAACTCATTTCTTTTCCATACATAAGACTTGGATAATTTAATCATGTTTCTTGAAGTGGGATCATTGTTATTGTGATCATTCTTAAGTTATTTAAGTGGGGGAAAACTTGTAATAATTGTTTACAGTATTTCCTCACTTGTATAACTGTAGAGCAGGCACTTTGTATTTTATGCAACTGTCAGTGGTTGGTAATCATTAAAAAAAAAAGAGGTTTAGTGTAAACAGGGCATGCAGTTAAAGTGGATTTTGCTCATAATCTTGATATTTAATGGAAACCTGATACTTTAATATATAGGGACCATGTGAAATATTGCACTAAGCAATGCAGATATGTAGGGATGCTTTTTTGAAAAAACACTGATACAAAAGCTCATTTCAGAGATTTCCTTTCCTAAAGCATAGGCCAGGCTCTGTTTTTGTCCTTGAGGTTAAAAGACATTGGGATCTTTGGATAATGTACCTGCTGAAGGTCAGAATTCAAACGCCTATATAGTTTCCATTCTGTTTCTTCATAACAGAGCTACTTAATGAGTTTAGCGTACCAGTCAAGGACTCCACACCTGAATCAGGCTCCCCAGAGGCCTGGCTGTTTCCCTGCAAAGTCACGCACAGGCTGCCTGCCTGCCTGCCTGCCTGGAGTCAAATCAAGGAGGGAGCCTCGCAGGCTTCTTGCCATGCAGCAAACATGTATTATGCTGGAAGCTTCTTTGGAAGCCGCCACCCTCCCTGTAGCCCTTTTTGGCTTTTACACAGTTTGAAGGCTTTGAAGGCTGTTTCCATTGTACGTATTCTGTAGTCCCTTAAAGGCAGCACTGAATCTTCAGGACTCATGCTCAGGTGAAGTCAAAAGTGCTTAATTTTTCCCCTACATCTGCTAAATGGCCTATCAGGACCCGCTCATGGATACTCCTGGACTCTGCACAGAGATGCCAGACTTAGTTTGCATCTGCAAAATCAGCAGAACTAATCCTAGTGAGCTTGCTCTTGGCTTTTTTTGAACATTCCCAGAGTGTCTCCTCTGTCAGCTTCTTTTACCTTCTCTTGCACACCTCTCCTCCAGGAGAGTGAGACCTGTTTCCATTTTCTTCTCTTATCTGAGGAACTGTTACAACCAGGAGTGGGTTGTTCAGGAAGAGAAGGAAACGTTTGGAGCTTCTGGAGAAAACGGCTTGATTTTGCACAGAATAATTAAATATTCATTGGTTAATAGAGGATGAAGCTTATTTTGCTGGGAGGGGAAAGCTGTGGGTAGCCCTTACAGACTGCCTCATGGGGAATCTGTCAGTATAGTTAGAGGCAGACACTGGTCTTTTTTTTCCTGAAACAGCATGCTTTAGGCACTTCCTTGTGACAGGGCATGTACTTGAGCATCTTCCCCTGGGGGTGGGCAGTGCAAGTTCAGACCCATGCTACTCCTTTGAAAAAGCTTCACAGGTTGTAGCTGAATGAGAGTAAGTGAGGTGCTGCAGTGGCATGGACTACTAGGGCAACTGCTTCTGGTATCTGCTGGTTGGGTACCTGAGCTGTGCTGGCTGCATAGCATCAACTGGCCCTTGGTGACCATGCACCTTGCCCTCAACTCGCCTGCCACTGACTCAAGTAGGAAGTGGTCATGCAGCTAACTCCCTCTGAACATCTTGTTGAAGTGCTTGTTTACCCCTATTAGTGCATCTGTTCACTCTGGTAGAAAGCTGTTTGTAACATTTCAAAAGGTTTTTGTGGATTAATTTCCTTTGAGGGGCTGTTTTCCTCTGGTGCTTTGATAGGTGGAGGTAAACATGGTTTTGTCTGTAAGTAGCTTGAGGGAGAGTTGTTCTTACAGTGTAAGAGCAGAGGCTGGTTTTAAAACGGTCTCCCATCAGATGTGAACTGGTGTCTGCAGGAAAAAACCCTGCTACACTGGGGAATAATGCTGAAAATGTAGACCTGTGATGTGCTAAACACAGTTCAAGCATTTGGTATGTGTGTAATCAAATGCAGCTTGTTTGCATTTTTAGCATGCCTTGCATCAGCTGTATTCCCACATTTGGAGAAAAGGGATTTTAGTTTGCAAAGCCGTCTTTTCTGCCATCATACAAAACAGGCTTCCTCCTTCCAGGGTATAGTCAGTGAGTGCTTTCTGCACCATCTCAGTCATTTTCAAGCCAGTGTCCAAAACTGAAACACAGGGTGTAGAGATATGGCCAGAGCAAAATGTGTTCCCAGCAACCCAGTGTGATCACACTGTTTTCCCACTGTGAAGGAGGAAGAGTGAGAGGGAGTTGGAGCCACTTCTTAGGGGGAGAATGTAGTCAATGTCTGTGTGAGAAAGGAGGTGATTTATTTAGATGCAAAAATCTGAAACCTCATTTTCATTTTTTTTTTTTTTAACTTAGAGAAAAGCAGGTTCTTAGTGCAATCCCATCATCTATATTACAGAGAATGTCACTGATAGTTCCCTTCTCCAATTAAAACACTGATCTTCTCCTGTTGTATATGGTTGAGCAAGGGAAGGACGTCACCAGAGCCCAGTCTTCCTCTGACAGACAGTTCAATGTCAGGCATCTGGAAGAGGAGTATAACCTTCAATTTAGATTCAAAAGTTTCTATTTAAATTCCAGCACATAGCTTAAAGATTTCTGGCTCCCGTTGAGTGGCTGACTGGCCGTTGCCAAGTAGGTGTGCGCTGAATTCCTCATCAGCCGGAAACCCATTCCCCAACCCCAGAGGCAGCTTGAGCAGCTCGGGGCTGCTCCGAGGATTCATAGCGCCGGAGAGCTGAATCAGGAGGCGAGAGACAAGTACAAGAAGCTTCCACCAGATGTCTCTACCATGCAGCGTTGCTTGTCCTGGTCGCTTTCGGCACTTGACAGATACCTGCAGATTCATATAAAGCATATTAACCTTTTGCAATCGTTATCCAAATTCTTGTAAAGGCATAAGTCATGAAAACGGTGTCTCATTTTTCATCACGGTTTATTTAATTGTCTTAACATACGCATTTCACTGAACCCTCATGAAATCATTTTGAGGTTAACAATGAAATTACTATTTCCCCTTTCATGAATACAGTTGCAGTGATAACAGTATAATGTAACCCAGTAGCTGTCCAGGAAAAACCGTCTAGAAGAGAAATGAGGTTTTCACTGGTCTTGCTCCCACTTCTCTACTTGAATTTCCATTGGATGGCATGCTGGTACATCTTGCTGTGGTGTGAAAAAAGAGAAAACAAATAAAAGCAGGGGCTTTCTATAGAAGAGACAAAACAGGTTTGGCACTTACTGGTCTGATAACAGAATTTATCTTCCTGCTTCACCGTAGTGCCATTTTGGGTAGGTGTTGCAAGGCAGAGGCTGACTGGCAGCTGTGAGACTGGATGAATTTTCCCCAGCTACACAGCCTGTGTTAGTAGGGCTGAATCATGTTGTGGCTTGGTTCCATGCTGATGCCTGTGGCACATAATCCATGATCGGCTCCACTTGGGTGTCCAGTGTGGAAGCAGGAAGAACAATACTACAGGAACTCCAGGGGTTACGGGTAAACTGGTGACAACAAGGTGCTGCAAAGTGCAGCCTAGAGCAGAAGGAGGATGATATGGCTGCGAGTCTCGTCATCTGCATGAATCATGATAGTGATGATGATAATGAACAAGAGTCCCAGCGCTCTCCCAGGAGGCCATTTCTCATTCACATTGTTGCTGCATTTATGAAATAATGTACAGATGTCAGTCAGGCTTGTCAATTTTATCTCTTATAAATGACAAAAAAAGGATAAAGAGGAATGCACTCAAATATACCTGCTTTAACAGTGAGTTTCCCAGGCAAAGAAGAGGTTTTGCAGTATATAGTACTGAGGCAAAAGTGTCAGAATATCAGTTTTACACTTGTTCTTTTCGAAGGTATCACCTGCAGTCCCTCAGGGGGTTTGTACACTGGTTAAGAACTTTTGGACCTTTATGGTGAATATTTCCACTGGCACAGAAGATCTATTTCAGTTGTGATGTATAAGCAGTCTTAGGGTACTCCAGAGTCAACTCTGCTATGCCTGTTTTCATAGAAGAGCTACTCCCTGGCCCAAATTATTTCTTATCCAAGTACACAGGAGAAATAGTATGTAAGAGCATGTATTCTTTACAGAGGATGAAGAGGAGGAGCACAGAAATTCAGTGACTTGGCGACTCAAGAATAGAGAACGAGCCTGGAGGTCAAATAGCGTTTGAAACAAGATGTCTCAAACACCATTGGAGACAGCTCACAGAAACATCAACCTTCTTCCATTCTTTTAACGAAAGGAATCTGTATTGAGGAGGGTCAGCAAAGATCTGATGGGAGAGAAGTGTTCTCATTTATAATTGCTGTTTGGGCAAAGTGGCAGTGGCATTTCCTGATGATCCTTATAGTATGTATCTGTCCTACAGGAATCAGTATTGTCGCTATTGTTTAAATATTTAGCATACTTCAGTTTAATGGATATGTAATTCAAATACAACTAAGATGTGAACAAGCTCATCAGTGTTACACAAACTCGGTTTTATTTCTGAGCGGGATATGTGAAATCAATAGCACTTGACAGCATATCCCACAATGCTTCTTCCATACTCTGTTTTTTCCGAAATAGGGAAAGAAATGTTGAGAATACAGAGAAGAAAGCTCAGTATCATCAACCTAAGTCAAGGTCCTTGTCATTGCTTTGTACCTTCCCGGGACCTCTGGTTAATTGGCATCCATTCTGCATCAGTTGTTGCCTGCGCCAAGGCTTGCAATGTACCTGGAGGGCTCTCAAACCTATTTCTGACAATATTGATGGAATCATTCCGACATTAGTCAGATTACTGTTACAAGACAAGCAAAGATGTTAGCCACAGCATGTCTTCTTTTCTCAGCATCACTTCCCATGCACTGTCATGTGAGTAGTAAGTGTCTGTTTAGCCTGGAGAGAAGTTGGTTAGAAGCAGATACTGTAAAGTTAGAGCCATTCCAGAAGTGTGGACTGCTACAGAAAATGTTCCATCCGCAGAAGCAGAAATGAGGCTGTGTAATCACAATAAAATAAAAGTACTGTGCCAGCTCCCTTTCTTGAATGATTGTATAGGTCTGCTGGATTGCATCAATACCTTCTTGCATCCAATAATTCATTGCCATGCTTTGACTCAGTCCTGCTGCTCAGATATGCAAGTGCATGCTTTTGCCTATTTGAAAAATCAGCTCTTGCATATGCACACAGTAGTAGACTTTACAAGATATGCAAAATCTGTATGCCAGCATATTTGTGGGCACTGAGCCCTTAAGCCTCAGAATATTTTTACCAGATACAAAATACTGATAAAAATGCAACAGTATGTTTATGTCATGGTTCCAAGAAACATTTGTGACTATGTGCAAACAGTCTCATTGGGCAGGACTGCTTTTTTCTTTTGCTGTTCTTAGCACATAGCACAAAAGGGGCTGAGACTGTCGGCATGCTGAGGTGCCCCCACAGTACCACTAATTACCATTAAACAGTAGTGCAAAGGCATAACAGAACTATATTAATTCCTGCTGAACTGTTGGGACAGAGGATGCATCTCTTCATACATTCTGGAGAAGCCCCAATGTTTCCCATCTCAGATAATAGCTCTTTTCTTGCTGTCGCTCCTGAAGTGAGCAGAGCTGAAAGATGTCGATTCTTTCAGATGTTCCCTTTCCTAAGGATCTTGACAGCTTCAACTGCAGGAACAACAAACTTACTACTTTATTTTAATCTTACCTGCTTTGTCCCACCATAGCTGTCCTCTCTCTCACAAGGAGACGTAGATTCAGTTCATATCATGCATCATCGATTCTTTCCCCTCACTTTGCTGAAAAGGATCCAAAGAACAATACAATGTGCTACCTGTCCTTCTCTGTCTGCTGTGTGCTATGGTAGCTATCTTCCATACTTTCATTTCAGAAGCAGTTAGGTATGGCAGAATAAATAGAGGATAGACACAGATACATAACGATATGTTGCTCAAAAAGAATATTGGTGGGCAACTGCTACACATCTACAGTATCTGCAATATGCATATCAACAAAATAAAACAAAAGACAAATTGCAAAGAAAGGTTTTGCTATTTCATTGGTAAATAATCCAATTAAAGATCTGTGTCTGTATCCTTATTGTTGTTACATTCATTTAAAGCAAAACAGTAGTTTTGTATCATGCTGTCTATGAGCACAGTAAAATGCAGCTGCTTGGATTACACATTCTAGCTCAATACTGGGGAAATATGGCATATCTGGATAGTTCCAAATGGTGTCTGTGATTTAACCAGATAGTTAAACCTCTTTGGTAATTTGATTTCATACAGGTGTTATTTTCACCCATAAAATAATACTGAGTTGACTGTTACCTGCAGTCACTGAGGGCTAGTAATTCCTTTTCCTCATTCTGATTCTGGGGTGTGGATGAGAATGCTATGGATAAAGCTTGTTTCTGTGTGACTGTTCTATATATTTTAGTGTTCACTTGCATGACCCCAAAATCTGATCAGGACAAGCAAAGCCTATTTATTTTTTTTTCTGGAAAGTTAATTAGACAGAAAGCTTTACTAGCTGAAACCTTGCCCCAGTTCTCAGAAAACTCTTCAATTTTTTTAGTACAGATTGATAGATTTGAGCCAAAATGTGTGATGAACAGTTAGGAGCCGAGCTCTTCCTGTAAAAGGCAGTCCTAAGGAAAATGTGGTTTAGTTTGCAGCCTGTGATAATCTTAATGAGATAATTCATGGAGGGCTTGTCGGGAAAATCAGTTTACCATCTCCATCCCATTTTTAAACAATGCATATTTATCTATCTTTTTTTCCTCCTCTGTTTACAGAAACATGAAGCTTTCTCTGTCCTATACTGAAGGATGGCAAAAGTAATAGGAAAAAAAAAAAGGCAGTTTTCTTTTTAAATACAAACACTTTAAATGACTTGGGGGAAGCGATTGCTGCTGGGAGCCCTATCCACCTCTCTGCTCCTCCTGCTGCTGATTTCCATCCAGCTGGGTGCTTTGAAACCTCCATTGCACACACACTGTGTGGCACCACCAGCTTTTCCAGCTCGCAGAGCAAAGAGGAGCCCTACGCACAAAATGTAATGAATCATGTTCCTGCCCCTCTGGGGGGAGCACACAGTCTGTTAATGCTCTCTGGTAATGTCTTCTTGGCTCGTTTTCAGCAGTTAACCAAAGAGTTCATTTCAAAACCATCTATGCAACAATATTTACAGCAAAACAAAATTGAGAAAGTCAGGATTGGGGATAAAACTGTTTGTGATGAAAGAAAAAGGCTGCATTTGTTGGATAGTGATTTAACTGGCTGAACTGTGATTCAACCCTAACCCACCACCGTTGTGCCTTTCCGCGTCTATTTTCCATCTCTTTTTTTAAATGTAGAATAAATGTTCTGTCTGCTATTAAATTTAAATTATTCTATGTGACTATAGCATTCTGCTTTTCTGTTTGATCAGGCTGTGTTCCATCTGAATGGCAAAATGAATAGAGGATTGAAGTAGTTAGAGAAGGAACAGCCATATTAGACTGGAGTCCATCATCCTGTAAGAGTGTGATATAATACTGTGACAGAGGCCATATCACGTATTAAGTTGATGTAATAACAGCAGTATTTGACACTATCTGAAATTATAATGATAGAGCACCCTTGGAGTGGCTTTCTTGACAGTGCAATAGTCAGGTTACCTGAAAAGCAAGAGGTAATGCACAGACTATTACAGCAAACAGGTGCTAGGTTAGTTTGTGCCATTAAGACCTCTCCAGCATCAGCACTGTGTGTTTGGCCTTGTGAGGTCCAAAGTGGCATGCTCTTGCACCACCATGCTGTGATCTGTTGTCTCTCACTAGCCAAGTGGGAAGGGGCTGTTTCAGTCCTTATGGCTTCAAACACAGTCCATCAAAACCAAGAGGAGTTTTGCCTGTGATTTTGGAGCAAAGTGCTGCCAGGCTCAGCACAGTCCTGGCAGGAAGAACGGGGCCGGTGCTGTGGTAGGTGGCACTCTGTCCCCAGTCAGCCCCTTCATGCCCCCTTCCAAGAGGCCCTGGGCAGCTGGAGGTGCTAGATTTTTGCTTAGCATCTGATGGCAACTCTGATGTCTTGCTGGAGGTGAAAAATCCCATGGCATATTTGCAGGAGATAAAAACCTTTTGGCATCCTGGCTGGACCCAAAATTAAACGAATCTATTCTGCCCAATTTCTTCTGCATTTTAATTGATGCAGCTGTAATTGAGGCATTGCTTCTCTCAGACTAAATCAGGCTTTGAAACAGCCCTTTAAATGTATATTCCCTCAGTTCCCCTCACAGAAGGTGAGGTAAATCAGCATTTAACAGTGCTTATTAAGTTTCTACTGCACATTAATACAGTTGTGGAAGCTAGCACTGTAAAAATATACTCTTTCAAAACTATTTTTGATAGTTTCTTCATCAGAATATGAAATGATGGAATAGGAATGTGTTTTGCACTCTTCCGCTGCTAGAGATATAATTGTGAGACAAGGAATATCTTTAGTGCAGTGCTTTAAACTCTCACAACAGTTTTTTTTTCTCTCAAAATACTTGTAACAAAAATACATTGCACCAGGTGCCCTGGTTTCATTTCTGCATGCTCTTTTCTCAGAGGTTTCACATACCTCAGAAACGGAAAGTCAAACTACGTAGTATGAATTTGTTGCTGATGGGCATATACACGGGGGTAGACTAATGAAAATACCACATTTCTTCTCAATACAGTGTACATTTCTAGTGCTGAGTAAATACTAAACACAATGGCTGAAAGATCTTGTTACTAAGGCAACCAGCTCCCATGTTCTCTTTAAATATATGTATGCTACTAAAAAAAAAAATCCGTATCAAGATTTTGTGAACTGAATACTTGAAGAGATCGGTCTTATGAAAGGCTAAATGTTGTGTCCAGACTCAGACCGAACTTTTGGGTTGACAATAAGGGTAGGAATGGAAATTGATGGAAAGGATAATGATTTTCAAGTTGCAGAGTATTGGCTGACTTGTACAAAATAGGCGTTAGGAGAGAACTTTTCTAAGGCCTGTGTATGCCATAAGTGCCTTCAGAGATCTAGTATACGTAAATATTTCACAGTGCCTCCTTCTGAGATAGCTGTTTTCACTTGCTATGTTAGGCAGACCAATGTATTTCTCTAGTATGATAATTCTTGTTACTAATGAGCCTAAGCAAAGCAATGCCCAGCAATATAGAGTATGGTGTGTAGTCTCTACATCCTGCTATTAGTAATTATCTCTATATAAATATCTTCAGTATTAGAACACATCATATAATGTAGTATGCAAGTGTGCATAACTCAGTGCTGCTCCAAGAGAGGGAAGAGTGCAGCTGAGGCACTACTTGCACAGTAGTTCTCATCCAGCTGTCTTGGCTATGACTGGCTGCTTTTGCTATAAATGTTTATTCTCAGGGCCACTCAGCTGTACTTTATACCCAATGAAAAAAGAAGAGTGCCCTCAGTGGGGTTTACTGCTCATGCTTATGCTGCTGCAGTGTCAGTTTAATTCAGCCTTTCCTCATCAGAAAGACGCTTCAGTCCCAGATCATCTTCATAGCTCTCTGCTGGACTCTCTCCAGTAGTTCCTTGTCTTTCTTGAACTTGGGTGCCCAAAGCTGGACACAGTACTGACCAGAGAAAAGGGGAAAGATAACCTCTGGTGACCTGCTGGCCACACTCTTATACCTGAGTGGACCTTAGACTGGACAAGTTTACAGCTTCTTACAAATCACCATGCTTTCAGCAAAATACTGCAGGTGATAATCAGGTCTCTATATTCAGGTTTTTAGGAGACGGTTTGTTCAATTGTTTGTTTTTAAGAATATTTAAATAACTCCAACTTAATGCCCTATCCCAGCAACAAAGGACGCTAAATGAAGTTATATTTGAAGGTGTAATTCAGCCCCACATGCTCACTGGCAGTGAATGTCTCTGAAAAGCCCACTATCAGCAGGTATAGAAGGTGTCACAGAATAAGCTTAAGAAACAGAGAAATAGTATTAGCCGAGAATTCCTCCTCCAAGTGAAGTCTTAACCCCGGTCCATCCCTCACAGCTGCAACCACTGAGGCAATTCACAAATACTTTTTCATCTTCTGTGTTATGTCTAAAACATTATTGTTCAGAATTGGGGAAATTTGCCTGTGGGCACGAAGATGCCTCACTGCCTCTTTTTAGTTTTTAACCCTGAGGAAAGTGTCTGTCTTATCTTCTCAGATCATGCGATAAGGCTAGGAGGTCCTTATCCACGTCCCTCAGCTAGGTTATTCTCTCTCCATAGCTTGGGTCCAAGTAGTTTCAACTCATTTCTGACTCCTCAAGAAGTGACACCATTCTGTTCCCATTTTTAGAAAATACCAATGATACACTGAGGCTGAGAAAAATCCTTGCTCCTAAATGAGATGCTCTGGAAGAAACTTTTCTTGTCTCATTTCTTTCCCAGCATTTTCAGGTTTCCCTTGTGTGGTCTTAAAGACAGTGCTTGTAATTAGGGAAGCTCTTCATTCCAATCACAGTGAATACAGTCCTTTTGCCAATTATCCCCCAGCAGGGATAATAGTATTTTATTATCCTTAAATCCAGAATTTAAATGCATTTTAACCAAAGTGCCCAAACCCAGTGCTTAACAGCAATGTAAATGAGGTCTGTCCCGTACAGATATTTTCCTGGCTCACCAGCAGATGCTTGAGGAAAGCACCTTCCCCTTGGACTCCTCCATCCATCTGGAGTTCCCAAGCAGCCCTTAGGCTGTGCTTCTCCCTTTTCATCAGCAATAAGCTCTTGCTCTCAAAACCTTTAGGGAATGTGGATTACACATGCATGGAAATGGGATTTTTAGTAACAAGTGGCCAAACATTCAGACATCTCCTCTAAAGACATTTGTGTTTCTAGTGAAAAAAGAGCCTGATCCCAATAAGGAATCTATTTCTAAATTAATAATAATTTAAAAAACCCCTCAAGTCTAAGATACATTAAAATACAAGGTGACATTTGAATATGTACTGTGGGTCAGTGCTCTAAGGCACGTTGAGTACTGTGTTACTTGCAAGTAGTTCCATTAATTTCAGTGACCCAGTTATGGAGTTAGACACTGCTTAGCAAGTGAAAAAATGTTAAAAATCTGCCCACAGTATTTGATGCTAATTTGATTTCTGTACTGCCTCCCAGATCCAGCCACCCCATTCTGCTTTCACCACAGTGCAGCATCTCTTTCATAGATGCTGACATCTCTAGACGGCTGTCAGACTTTGTGATGAAGAATGTTTGAATAATGTTGTAGCTGTGTCAATAAAGCAGACATGCATCCATTCACGAGGAGGCTGTTTTTTTCAGTGATTCTTGTAAAATTCCTTGGATTTTTTTAACTTTGATACTCAGGTTTCTGTGACTATGGTAGCTTCTGTGCATTTGCATATTGTAGGCTGTGCAGCCACAAAACTGCATTGGAGATAATTGATTTTCTCCCCTAAGCAGTTTGGTGCTCTTCACTTCAGAGATCATCCTCTGGATTATCGACTCCTCATAATTAGTCATTTGCAAAATTATTGCTATGACTGTGAGGTTCACAGCCCTGTCTGACTTTCGGCTTCTTTTCCTCAGGGTTTGCTTCCTGACCAGGAAGGTTTTAATCTTTTTGTACTTGTGAAAAAAACCCAAAAGCTGGCTAGCTGTGCTGGCACCTTCTGCCATAAGGCTGACATTTCAAATCAGTTCTTTATCAACACATGCTTCTTGCTTGCTTTTACGATAGCCTCAAAAAATACTACAAACGGCATGGTCAGTGATGATAACCTCTGCAGAGCATTGACCTACAGCAAGGAGAGGAGTGTTTCCAGATTACTACATCTTATTATCAAATAAGTAGTTTTGCTTGCACTTGACTACATTGTCACCCTTTTCAGTGTTTCACAGTTGGATTAACACTTTGCTTATGATAGCTTCAGACCATTTTTTCTGTTTCAAATGAATTTATAACTTCATCATATAACCTTGCTGTAGGCTAAATGGTACATAAACTGCCTGCCTGCAATTAACTGTATTATTTGTCCAGAATTTTCAGAATTGTCAGAATAGCCATTGAAGATTCAGATCAGACCAAGTGTGTGAAGCTTGGGTTGGATGTTCTTTTAATGACAAAAGGTGAAATTCATGTTTTAGAAAAAAATCACCAAATGTATCGAGAGCTGTTGCTTTTGTTGATTTTCAAGGCATTTAGGACTTCATAGAAGTGGTGTTGATAATCTAAATATAAGGAAATGTTTGAGTTTCAGATACTGCCGCTTCTCTGTTTGCACTCTGTTTTCATAGCAAGAAAGTGACATTTATCATGCTCTGCAGTGTTCAAACAGGTAGTAGTAGGAGTAACTCAGTGCTTTCATTACCATCTGTGGTTCCCTGCTTGCGACTTTGATGATTTCTGGCTTGCTGTTAAGGTAATCATTGAGTAGGAAGGACCTGGTTTTAGTTGTGCAGTTGTGTCTGAGCTAGGCAAAGGGGTTAATATGATGCAGTAGCATCCATAGGCACTAGCTAATAACTTCCACGTTATTTGTTCTTTTGGTTGTATGTCAAGCTCAGTGAACTTCCTGCTGAGCTCATCATACACTGGGTAAAAGCACGCAGAACTGGGACCCAAGACTATATACAGCTTTACTGATGTCCCAGTCATGGTTTCCCTAGTGCTGGAGAAAGACTGACGTGGAGGCATGGCATTTTGGCACAAAACATGGGATATGAGTAGGAGCTGTGACTACTGATAACATTTCTTCTGTTGTATATTGCAGTTTCAGCAGTATCCATATACAAGCACATGCATGTGTGTATACAAAGACCTTTCATTTTCCTCTGCACTGATAGCTTTCTGCTTATTAGAAGTGCTTGTTGTCTGCCTGTTAGGGGCTCAGGAACATTGCCATGTGCTGGAGAAGTATTCTGAGTTTCATTAGACTTTAGCCTAGCCCTGACAGACAAGTCTCTGATGTCAGGCACATATTTCACTGGTTAGAGTGATTCCACAAATTTCTCTGTAAACTTGTTCCATTGCCTGTCTTCTCCAATAGTTATAACATTTGCCTAATATTAGAACTAAATTGCCCCTTGATGCATCTTAATCCCATCACTTCTTGTTCTGTCCTTGTTCTCTAATGAGAATAATTGGTCTACATCCTCTCCATAACAGTCCTTTGCATATTTGAAGGCGGTAATGCTTCCCCTCAGTCCTCTTTCCTCCAGACTGAGCAGGTCCTGCTCTCATAACCTTTTCTCAGAGGTCTTATTTACTAACTCTTTAATCATTTTTGTTGCTCTCATTTGAACTCTCTCCAATTTATCTGTCTGTTTTAAAATGTGGTGCCCCCATATGAATGCCATTCTCTGAATGAGGCCCATTCGATGCTAAGTAGAGCAGAATAAATATCTTGCTTGTTTAACATGAGGTATTCCTCAGCATGGCTCTTGCCTTGTCTGCCAGAGCTTGGTCCTCTGGCCTCTTCATCCATTTGTTATCCTTTATAACACCACAGAAAACAGGAGCTTTCTAATGTATCTTTTCAGGACAAAGATAAATAAACCAAATCCTGATGTCTTAATTATGCCACTTTCCAAATGGGAGGCACTCCCCTCCCTGTTGTCTGCTTGCAACATGGAGGAGGACCTGCCGGCTGAGCTGTCAGGTCTTGGGGAGGTTCAGGAGGCTCTGAGGTCCCTCATCCCACCCCACAGGTGCACCTCACCACAAGCCACCATGCTATGGCTTTGTGCTCCCCTTCCCCATGGCTGCCCGGGGGATGTGACCTTCTGTGCCTTCCTCTTGCCTGTGCCCCACATGTGCTGGTCACAGTGGCCCTAACACAGCCGGGGCGTTTTCCCTGTGTGCCATTAATGGGGACCAGTGCTGCCGTGACTGGGGCTGTGAGAGCCCCAAGCCCCTGGGAGGCTTGGTTTGGGGGCGTAGTTTCAGCTTGTCTGTCTTTCTCGCACAGGCGTGAAGCTGGAAATTTCACCATTGTTTCACCACATTGTACAGTTTGATGTTATTTCTTTGGTAAATCCAAGTACTGAGCCCAGGATGGCTGCATCAAGCCCATATCATGGAGTGATGAGTGGACAGCACTGACTGAGGGACCACATCTGGGTGAGATGCATCCCATCATTTGCAGCAGAGGATTCACCCTTGCCCTTTTGGGCTGGCAGGAGTCAAGTCTTACAACTTGGCCATTGGATTCCCCCTGTCCACTGCAGCTCTAGAGACCAGCACAGGAAGCCTTGCATGGATGGGTAGAGAAGGGTCTGGGGAGGAGAGTATGGCCTCCACCTGTACGCTGGAGACAGAAGTACCAAGGTCAGAGATGGAAGAGCACATTAATTTTTTGGTCATGCCCAGCGAGTGAGATATGTGTTTATCTTAGTTCAGAAACAGTTATTGATGCAAGGGGTTTTATTGTGGTTTTGTGCCCACACCATGAACAGTTTGCTTGAGCATCATTCCTGATACTTGGGCACTTGGTATGGAAGATTTGAGGGGTGATGCCCCTTTGCAAGGGCTGCCTGGCAGCATGGGAACCTCACAGCTGGTGTCTTGCTGCCTGTGGCAGGCAAGGCACTGTTTTGAAGCTGCTTTGCAGGTGGCAGCTAAGAGGCTGTTTTCCAAATTTTGTGCCAGCTTATGCCAGCGGAAGGTGGGGTGCTGATATCCTCAGAGGTACATGATCCAGGGAGAGCACAGAGAAGCACCATTTTGCTTAGGAGCCTCTGCAAACCTTGGGTCTCTTTATGTTACAATTTATGCCGATAATATGGGGACAGCAGTACTT
Source organism: Psilopsiagon aurifrons (assembly GCA_025447955.1). NCBI lineage: Eukaryota > Metazoa > Chordata > Aves > Psittaciformes > Psittacidae > Psilopsiagon > Psilopsiagon aurifrons. The sequence goes on from JAOEHY010017117.1 coordinate 17,065, forward strand.
CCCAAAGAGTGCCATCTCACATACTTGAAATGTCTTGACAAGCTTTGGAGCTGAATCCAGAGCCCTCTCTTTCGAACATCCGCTTTGACTTTGCAGAGCTTGGAGTCGGCCCTGGAGACACTCCGACTGGAAGCGCTGCTGAAGATGATTACTTCTTTCAGAGAGCAAGACAATACCTGCTGACATGCTGTTTTGCCTACAAAGAATTAAAAACTCAGCAAATGAATTTTGCATAAATGCTCCAGTCTCATACTTTGAGGGGGGAATGCAAGTGGTAAAAATACACCGGCATCCCAGGCTCTGTGATCAGCAAAGGCGCTGGGCTAGAGCTTCAGCTTTGCTGAGTCCACGTTTTTTAAAGCTGAGTGAGGAAATGGTTATGGCTTCTTAACTCCTTGACTGGCTGCCAGCCCACAGACAGGTTGGAGCAGCCAGGGAGCTGCTGTGACATGTAGCATCTAGTGCCATCTCCAAAGCCTTAGGCACAATGAATATGGATGGGCAGTGATATAACCCGGGCCCGTACCCTGTGCCCTTCTTTCTTTTTCTCATCTTCGCCACCCCTGATGACATGCCCCTTGGAGCAAGGGAGGCAGAAAAGCAGCAGTGTGCTCTGGGGGAAAGTTTCAGCTCTGGCAGTCAATCATGCATGCAGGTAGCACAGCTTCTCTCTTTTACCTCTGCACCTCTTAAGCGATGCAGAGAATGTGCCCACAGTTTAAGAGGCTCGTGCTGAATGCAGCTGGCATCATTGATTGCTACATTTTTCCAGATCGGAGCACCAGTATGCTGCTTAATAGCTCTGGCATAATGTGCAACAGTACTGAGCTCTATACCTTAGAGCTAAATGAGGAGACAGGAAGAGATGAACAGCATAGTTGTTTTTCATGCTGCACAAAGTGAAATTGCACAGGAAGTAAGTCACCTCTTGAAGAGACTAGATGCAAGAGGAGTTATTTTTCTTAGTTAAATTAAAAAGAATGGTTAAATGCCAGATAGCTAGAGCCTGTATGGCAGATACTGCACCAGCACTTTTCTTGCTAAGAAAGTGACCATATAAGTTACTGACTGACTTTAAAACAACTAAGAAAGTGTAGCTGTAAAATTCACTACTGCTGATTTGCCTTCTGGCAGGAGAAGGAGAAACCAGCTTTAGCTGGGCATTTCTTTTCGTGCAGTATTAAAATACTGTGGCTTGTAAAGAGTGCCTGAACATGTGAGGATATGGTCTCTGGTTGCTCTGTGCTTGACTGATGAACTTGCATGGCCATCACAACAGCTTCACATACTGAGCAAAGAACTGTGAAACCCAAACCCAGGTGACTATGTAGTCTGCTGTCTCTTCTGGCTTTGCAAAGGTATAGAACACTGGATTCACATAAGTTCACTGAAGGAATGGACACTGAAGCAAGTTCTCCTTAAACCCTTTCTGAAATCTGGCATCTCTGGCATTTTTTCTTAGCTGCAGACAATATGCCTGCTGGAGGAAATGCCTTTCCTGGGGAATTTCTCTTGCTGTCCCAGCACTAACCCTGTTCTTCCTCAACCACAGCAGGTAAGATAGACTAGGGTGGTCCCTCTAAAGTGTTTTTAGCACAGCCTACGTAGGAAATATCTCTATATCATATCTTGAACCCAAGGAAATATTTATTTTCCGCCTTTCTGGTTTTGCCCCTTTCACTTCTCACCAGCTGGCACAATACTCATATTTAAGGGAAAAATACAATTTATTTTAAGGACTTTGTATCAAAACCTTTCTATTCATCTCAGCAAACACTGGCAAGTTGTAAAGTACTAAGGGACAATTCTATAGGGAGAGGGACTCATCCCATCTCTAAACTCTGATTCTGGAGTTTTGCAGTTTTATCTTGTGAAGATTTGCCTCCTCCAGAAAATACATGCATGGGTATTGTAATTGTTTGGGGCTTAATTGGAACTGACCTCCAGTACAAATCTTTACCCCACAGCCTTAGTTTCTTTATAGAAGATGAATGAATTGCTGCATTAGAGCAGAATAAATTTGTCTGCAGAGAGATCTGTTGCAGTATTACTACCCCACATGGGCTATTTCATGCAATCAAGCCTTAAGTTAGGACCTAACACCTTAGGGCCTTCCAGCCTTTGGGAAGTTTCGGGGAATTTCTTTGTAGACTCCTGTTCTTTCAACCTCCTGTCATTACCACAAATTCTCTGACTCAGTGGAATAGTAGTTAAAAATATAAGAGAGGAGTGTGTGACCTCATCTCTCTGGTGTCCTAGGACAGAGAAGCAGAAAAACTTTGTTATTCAGATCAGCAGTATATAAACTCAGTTTTTTCCTCCTTTTCTTTGGTTACTTCTCTAGTTGCAGTCTGAGGGCAATAGGCGAAGGAGAGCACCACAACTTAACACATTCAGTTCATGTCAAAAGCTAACCAAGACAACTTAGCCTCTTTCTCCCCCAGCTTTATAAATGATAGTGATAACTTTTCTAGGATAGGATTGGAATGGATCAAACAGATGTTATTACTCCTTCTCCTTTGAAATATATGCTTCCTGTTGCCCGTGTCTACTTTGCCAGTCAGCTCCTAACAATGTGATATGCTATCTATAACCTTCTTTTAAATAATCTTTAACAGATGAGTGGGACAGGGATGTTTAGAGACCAACTGTAAAAGCAAATTCCTTCTAAATCCAGCTATTCCGGTTAATAGGGCCTGGCACAGCTGCTACATCTACTGTCCCAGACCTTAAAAAGTAATTTATAGCAGAACTTTGAATATTTTCTGGATCAATGCATTTTTTAATATACTGGATCATTTGCATCAGTGTCTCTGTTCTCCTTATAATTCATGGGTAAGTAAATTGTGGAAGGTTAACCTTTTCTACAAAAAAATAGGACTTTATGTGGAAGTCAATATTGGCACAGTCTGTAGAAGAACTGTGTCTTAGCTGTCTGGGTGAATGTTTTGTCTGGCTTTCATTGCAATTCTTTTGGTTTTTCTTCAATTTTATTCAATTTTTTTTTTTGTCTTTTATTTCTTTTTATTTTTTATTTTCCCCCCTAAAGCTAAAAAAAGAATTTTAATAAACTAACATAAGTATAAAATTCTTTAAATTGTCAAGTCATGCTCTGGCTAGCTTTCCCCCTATATAGTACTTTGAGCCATGGTGAACATTTATGCTTACAGCACATCCCTTCTTGAGTAATTTATACCATTTAAAAGCTTAGACAGTCTTGTGGGCTTCTTGATTCCTTGGTGCTTAAGTGGACTGTTGGCTCTGTAGCAGCCATTCCAGATCTAGCAGGCAGCAGTGTGCCACTGCAGTGCTTGATTGCTACCATACTCATCCAAGGACCTAACTAGCAGTATGAAAGATTTCTCCAAAGACTGATGCGCACAATTAACTGAATTACTTCAACAGGGTGTAGATAGGATAGATTTAAAGTGAAACCTGTTACTGTGCCAGTGGCTGGATGAGGATCCTGCTGTGCCAGTCAAGGGGGAAGAAAATCCTTCTCTGCCAGTTCTCAATGAAGAAGTTCTTGCTGTGACAGCAGATCTAGCACTCATGTATGATTTAATGACCTCAATTACCATATCTTTGTAATTATCATCCGTGTCTGATAAGTCTTGTGGAAACTATCAGGTCTTGAGTAGAGGAGCTAGGAGTCTTGTAAGAATATAATGTCTTGAATTGATCTTTCTGTTTAATGTTTCATCACTCTGCTACCAATTGATCATTCTTTGAATAAAATGATAGCATAGCTGTATGCCAACACTTGTGATTCATTTTCACTTAGCTAATCAAAATGTTGTTTCACAAGACCCTGATGATGTTCAGGATGCCTTTTAGGAGGTATTACCTTACTTCAAGCTGGCTGACTCAGATGGTCTATTTCTTATAATGTTACCAGACCAAACCTCATGATTTATGAGCATGCTTTCCTTTAGCAAATAGTTCTTATGGAGGTATAGAATTGTTTCACTGCTAAGTCTTTCAACTAGCAAGAAATCATGGTATATATTGCTTTCCAGTTGAAGGAGCTGCAGCATCTTAGCATATCCTGGATCAATAACAGCACATTTTTTTCTTTCTACATGAAAGTTAGGGATTAGCAGATTTCTAGCCTTGTCCATACAGACCAACCATCCATCTTTAGCTAGCCAAGCCAAGCATCTCTTTTCACTCTATCTCATGCTGAAACCATAATGCTAAGATTCTGACACTGTCTTGTTTTTAGGAGAGCTTCTTTTAGCAATGTGAAAAATAAAAAGAATTTTTTTTCTACTTCTGAAATCATGAACCATGTTCATGTTTGCAGCTGAATTTCAAAAGCACATACTCATCAGCCAGGGATGTGACTCTTCCTTTTTTATGAATACTAGTTGCTCTGTTTACTGATGTAATCCTACCAGGTTAAACAGCATAATGGAGTTTGATGTTTGCAAGAGCAATGAAGTGGAAAGTAAAGATCACCTTTAGGAAGGCTTATGTACTGAAGTAGAATGAAGCAGTGAGTCAGGAGACTCTAATGTAGTTAAGAGACTCTGTAGTTAGAGTCTGTATTGCAGTTAGACAAGTGTTTCATAGGGCTGAAGGGCATGGGTGAATTTTACTCAGAAAACTAAACATTTTCCTACAGTTATGTATGTCCAGTATAATTATGTTCTCAAGTTTTAGCATCTTTTTTAATATTCCATAAGTCTCGGTAGCAGCAGTCTTGGGAAGATGATTGCATTGTAGCACTGAACATTGTCTGCCTTCAGCAAAGAGACATAAAGGACACAGAAAACACAAAGGCCCTGTTAACCTCTGGTGAATGAAGGTTTGTTAGTACACTCAGAGAAAGCAATCTTTTTTCCCCCTAGGTCTCTGTACAGTACTGTATATTTTCTTTTCTAGAGAGCGAAGACACCACTGTAGTAATTTTATAACCATATCCAGCTTCAAGAAGACTGTAGAAACATCTGGTAGGGGCAGAATTGTGATTCATTATGTCAGCCACTGACTTTCCTGTTACTTTTTAAGAAGTGAGTTAAACAGCCTCTCAAAACACTGACAGGTTGGATTTAACCCTGTCTCAATGGCTGGTGTGGTCAGCAAATGGAATGATGTCCTGGGTTCAGCAGTAGCAGTCATTTTTCTCCGTCTTAGTAGCTGGTGCAGTGCTCTGTTTCTGACTTTGGGCCTCGGAACAGCGCTGATAACACCAATGCTTTCAGTTGCTGCTCAGTAATGTTAAATCTGACCAAGGGCTTTCTGAGTCTCATACTCTGCCAGGGAGGAGGGGAAGCCAGGAGGAAGCAGAGACAGGACACCTGACCCAAACTGACCAAAGAGGTATTCCA
>JAOEHY010017118.1:0-14783 GCA_025447955.1 Psilopsiagon aurifrons
TAGCAGCAGGCTTGCTCTGCTCTCTTCCCCAGGCATCTTAGTGTTGCCCTCTGTCAGAAGGGATATAGGGCTCAATAGACCTTTGGTTTTAGAACTATAACTCTGATGTTACATTGCTTTCTCTTTCACACAACGTTTAAAATCTCACAGAGAAGTCAGTGGTAATTTGCAACGAGAGACTGGGAATAAATCTGTCTCTAGCATGTTTAATAGTGGTATAAAAAGCGTAAAATAATCAGACACTGCGTAACAGATGGACATATATCCACTTTAACAATACTGCTTTGGGTTGTTTCACACCAGTTCTTGTAATCTCAGCTGCTCTTGCTCCCTATGATAAAAGTAAATCATGCGATATATGAACATTTGACACCTAATGAAGACAAGCTTTATTAAATGAAAAAGGATTCATAAAAGATCTACATTGAAAAAACAATTAGGGAAGCTAGTACTATACTTAATTGTGCACTTTTTAGACGTAGTATGATTAGCAGTATCTTGTCTTACAATGGATCTCTAAGTCAGCTTTTCTCAGCTGCTAAGTGGCAACTGACTTTATAACCATCAGCATTTAATAAATCCAAAGCCCAGGACAGCATGATGATGCTCTTGCTTGGCAACAGTTATAACCTTATAAAGAGAAACAAGCTTTGAACCTCCAGAATAGTACGCTCCATACAAGCTTATGCTGCTTTAAGGAATGCTTCTTCCTTACTCAGATGACTAGCAAATGCCTCTAAGTGTAAGCAAGCTGTACATGTTGCCTTTGTGTCTGTGTAGATACACTAGTGTACAGATACCTGCTAGCCTCCAGTCTTTAAGGCCTGTTCTATAGTCAAGATCTTTCTTAGAAAGACTCTGCATCTCTGTCTCTTTCTCCCTACAGGATGCTGTAGAAGTCACATTTTAATTTCCTATGAAGATCAATATATAAAATAAAAAGATTTTAAATAATTCCTTGCAAGACTACTAAGGATGTTGCTTTAGGAAATTATGAATCCTTAATCTGTATTTGACTGCAAACAAGGGTCCAGCTTACGCATGTTGCTATTTGGTATCAACAACAATCTTTAAAGTAAAAGCAAAAAAACTGGTAAGTGGTGAGGTGTGATGTGAATATGCAAATAATATTCTATCAGGCCCCTGGCACCAGTTGACCCCTTTTAGGAGACTGTGCCAGCAAGAGATGCGAAAGCTTCTTCATGGGCTTGACCAGTCTCTTTAGAAAGCTCTGCATTCCTTGACTCTTTCTTACATACGTGTTTGTGAGCATGCTCGTATGTAAATAAGGAAAGGAAATCAACTAGAGCCCTGAATATTTTCCTAGTAGTTGATCTGTAACATTTCTATCAGCTAAGGGGAGATATCTGTACAGTAAACTAGTATTTCTTGTCAGCTTTCTAGAGATGAATGAAAAACTACCCAAACATATGGCAACCTCAGTGCGGAAAATAAGCCAAGATACTGCATTTGCAGAGCAGTTACCCCTTAATTTCAGAAGTTGAGCATTTAGCCACCTAATGTAGCTGGTTATGTAACCTTGTTTCAGACTATTAGCCTGCAAGGACAAGCTCATCTCATTCACATTGATAAATAATTTATCTTTAATCAGTAATATCCTTTCTTCACCAAGCTGTGAAAGCACAGGACCGCTCGTCTTTGTATAAAAACCTCAGCTATCACCGTTTCCCCGAACTGGAAGAAACAACAGATACTACAGCTGTGGAAAAAAAAAAATAAATGAAGAAAATGCACTAGCTTTGAAGCACTCCTTTCGATTTTCTTCATTCTTAACAGTCTTTAACCAACCTGGGCTTCAACAAGTTGCAGCATCCGGCATTTCTTTCATGTCAGTTTTTCCCTTCAATAGCAGTGGCACTTGTGACAGCGGGTGGACTCCCAGGGACAAGGACCGGTTTGGATTTTGAACAAAAGAAGCCCCAAAGTTATCATGCCGTTAATCTACTCCTCTATTTTATCTGGATAAATCTTCCGGATATCTTTAGGATAGCTGCAGTTTTGGAGATAAAAACATCCCAGAATGTTTGGCATATGGAATTATGTTTTAAAATCTAAGTGATCACTTTCATCAAGGAAAACAAGATATATATTTGCCAAAGGAAGTAGCATTTTTATGGAGATGCTTTAGCACACTTTTCATGCCTCTTCTTTCTTTCAAATCTTATAGAACCCAGAAAATCAGACTCTTAAATAATCCATTTTATTTTCTAGTGGTTTATCAGCATCCTAAAAATTGACTGCTTTTCATTAGCTGGTAGAGAATCAGTGAATAAATAGAGTAATATTCCATCCTGAAGGTCTTTCAGAGAAGGATTTTCCATGAAGATGCCATTTGCTGTGCTACCCTATCACTGCTTACATATAAGTTTTGGCTAAGAACGTGTTGTTGTTCTGGTCACACACACACACCCCTCTCAAAAACCAAACCAAACCAAAAGTGGGATGTACTTGAAAAGATATTTTGAGTCTGGCCTGAGAAAATGTCTGGTCAGCTCTGCTTTACTAAGCCCCACACTGAAAGACACTGACTCATTCTACAGTAGCTATCTTGGGACATTTATATATCAGTGAAGTAACGATGAACCCCCAACATCATCTCCCCTGAGCAGCAGGAGGATACACAAGCCGAGACTGTAGCAAAGCTTTTCTACCTCAGATTCTGAATCCTCACAGAGCTGCTCTTCTGACTGATCCACTAACATTCTCTATAGCCACCGGCCAAGCAGCAAAGAGAGGCTGTCCTAAAACAGCACGTCTTTGTCACAGTAGCTCACCTTGAGGCAACCACACAGCCACACTTGCTCTTTCTCAGTGAAAAATAACCTTTGTAAAAAATCATAGAGACACTATGCCACCTAATTTCCACATTATACACCGAAATTCAAGCCTGGAGATGAAATAATTATGTCAGCTGAAGCTGAGCAGCAGGCACTGAGCATGCATGTATTTCAATTGCATCTAAGGGGTGGAACCCACCAGTGTAGCTCAGAGCCCTCAGGTCATTGGGACCTTACTGGGTCCCCACACAGAAGAACCAGGTGGCGCTGACCTATAGTTAGTTTCACTTGCATCAGGTCTGAGCTTCCTCTGATGATTTCAGTCCTTAATTCTGAACTTATTTCCTTTCCTTAAATCAAAATCGTTTCTGTGGCCAGGATCTTTTATATCAGTCACATTGTTATTAAATGATGCAATCAAGATAGGCAATCTACACATACAACTCTAAGAATTATTTATTAGAAAAACTGAAGTAATCTTAAAAAGCATTCCCTAGTAATTCCTTGTAATAAAACATATAGGAGGCCACATCCAAGCTTCCTAAGCAGTATCAGTCTAAAAACCTTGACGATTTATTTGTATGCTGTACAGTATAACAGAAGTAATTAACATTTCAGAATCTCATGAACTACTTCAACCTATATAAGGTAAGAAACACTCAGAATTGACATAAGTGGTTTTCCCTTCTGGATTTTATATAAGCAAAGTCTGTAAGCAGGGCACAAAAAAAATACTGTAGTGGGAAGGTGTAAAAGACACAGATGATGGGGAAGCCCCCTAGGGAAGTTGATTTTAATACAGATCTTGCACTGTACTCCAGAATATCAGTGTTAGGAAAAAAGAGTACATTGTTTTATCATCTAAAAGCCCAGATGGCCACCAAAGAACAGCTGTTCAAGATAAACTCTAGTATCCCACAGGATTTTCAGTTTAATAATACGAAGCCAATTATAAATCTGAAAAAGTAAGCCAAAACCTTTTTTGATCTGAAGTCTAGTTAATATTTTTTAATGTACAGGAAGAGAAAGATGGGTATCAGAAAAAATCAGCATGCTGCAACTCTCATGTATGTATCAATGTGCAGTATGACAAACATCTAAGTGCCACGGTGGCTATTTTTCAAACGATGCGATATTCCCATCCTGTATAGCAAATGTTCATAAACAGAATTTGCAATAGGAGCACAATTAAAGTTTCCTTTTTCTTTTTTGTTTTGTTTAAATTTAAATCACAGTATTCAGCCTTTTTCCCCTGGATTTTTTTAGTAGCAATGGACCTTTACGTCTGCATTTAACCTGTGGCCAAAATGACAGGTATATAGCATGAAACCAATACTTCTCAATGAAAGCTGGCCAGCAAGATTTCATATGCTATACTGCAGCTTTTTCACCATCATGCATGGTTGAACAATGCAACCACAATTTGGAAGGCTACTCACAACTCATCTGTACGAACGACAGTATCACTACTCCCAAACCTCTATGGAAACATGGAGCAGGTATTTAAGAACCATAAAGCCAAGTAGACAGTTTACAATCAAACTCTGTCAAGCCATCTAAAAAATAAAAAGAAACTCCAACACCACTATAACAACTAAACACAATAAAAAACCGAGCAAAAACCTTTACGGAGGCACTTTCAACCTATGAAAATATCCCTCCCCCCTGCAAATGCTCCAGGTCAACCCCTTATCCCACTTCTCAAAACCCTATCAACAATTACAGGATGAGTTCATCCTGAGGCATCTCTCTAGTAAAGTTCTGTACATGAACTAGAAATATGAAGTATTATGACTTACTACCTGCTGCAAGGAGTTAAGATAGTACTAGACCTAGAAAATTCCAAGAATTTTCCAATTAGCAGATAAGGGGATTAAGAAGAATAGGTAAATATCACTGGACTTGAAGCAATCCTTGACAATAAAAACAATGCGGATCACGGCTTTACAAGCACAGCTATAGGATAACTAGCAAGATCACATGAAAGGGATCATATAAAAAAATACAACTTATCTCTAAATACTGGAAATAAGTCTGCAATCTATATAAAAAAATCTCTTTTTATAACAATCAGAAAAGCAATGCTTTAGTTTCATGGGTAAGGTTGAAACAAGAAAATACCCAAACAAAAACTATTACATACTGAACTGTGCCTGTGTCCCGGGTTCAGCAGTAGCAGTCATTGTTCTCCTTCTTAGTAGCTGGCACAGCGCTGTGTTTTTGACTTTCGGCCTGAGAACACCAATGTTTTCAGTTGCTGTTCAGTGATGTTTAGCCTAACCAAGGACCTTCTGAGTCTCACGCTCTGCCAGGGAGGAGGGGAAGCTGGGAGGAAGCAGAGACAGTACACCTGACCCAAACTAGCCGAAGAGGTATTCCATACCACAGCACGTCATGCCCAGGATGTAAAAACTGGAGGCAGGGACCTGGAAGTGGGGGTTCACTGCTCAGTTGGGCTGGGTATCGGTCGGCAGGTGGTGAGCGGTTGTATGCTCTTGCCTTGTTGTTTCCTTTGTCATTATTATTATTGCTGGCAGCAGCAGTAGTTTGTATTCTACTTTAGTTACTGGACTGTTCTTATCTCAACCCGTGGGAATTACCTTCTTTCGATTCTCCTCCCCATTCCCAGGGGGAGGGAGGAAGAAACAGGGGGGAGTGAGCGAGAGAACTGCTGAGTTATGGCTGAGCTTAAAACCATGACAGCCTGTTTTTCACAAGCCAAACTGGATTAGTACACACTGGGGCTGCACAGCAGTGCGATGATCATTCCATGACATGACACAGGCAGAGTTCCGTACTGGACAGCACAAACAAAAGATGAGGGGTGCCACATGCCTTCTTTTACCTCCCCTTTTCCTTCTCTGTAATTCCTATCATACTGGACTTTCAGGATAAGCCTGTTTCTGTGATACACACATACATAAACTGCACACATACGTATAGTACTTCCCTTAGAACGATTAGTCTTCTGAATGGTTCTGAAAATTTGCAGAATCAGAACCAAGCTATGCTAAAAATAATATACTCTGTAATTGCAGTCATGCATTCAGATAGTGTCCTCTGGAAGTCATAAAGACAGGTATATTTCTTTCACATACAGCAACTAAATTTTCTTGACAATCTGTGACAATTTTTTTAGAGAATTCAGTAATTTCAGAGTGTGCACAAGCTAGTTTATGCTGACAATTCAAACTAGTTTTCAGCTCTAGCTGCCTCACCGATCCACTGAGCCAGCAACTGATAGCCTCATTTTTCAGACTGTTTTGCAGACCAATCTTGGTTCTGCACATTGTTATCAAAACCCAGGCTGCCTGGCTCAGATTCGTATTACATAATTTATGCTTCCTGCACAACAGTAACAGTACTGCATGTTTATCTTTAGTGAAAAGTGGCATCCCCTTCCACACTAAGGACTTAGAGGGGTTAGAAACAATTTCCATTCCATTTTATGTCTATGGACCAGTAAATTTTAGAGCATTTCTTGTGAATCATCTATAACACATAGTACCTGAGTTACAATCAACTGTTTGAACATAAAAGGCAAATTTTGCAAAAAAAATGGAAATTTCTTCTCCCAAGACCTCAAAAATGCTCAGGAATTTATAGAATTATTTTCCTTTAAAAAACATGGGTAACTTCACTTCATTTAAATAATTGACATGAACCTGCTTAAGTAAGTAAATGATTAATACAAAGTCTTAAATTTCCAGCCCATACAGGTTGCTCTGATAGGGACTTACTAGCAAAAGTATCTAATTTTAACAATACGTAAACCAAACAGAAATTCTGACTGTGATTATGTAGCTGACTCTTACCTCTGCTATCCTCAGTACTCTTGAGACTCACAAAACCTTTACATCAGCACAATCAGCTTGTGACTGCAAGCAAGGATTACCTTTGCCTTCAAAGATATTTCAGGCATGGTTTGTTACTTTATCACATTCTTCCCTCCTAATCCAAGCCAAGTTCCATGGAAATGAACATCCAATTCTAGAAACAGGGTTTTTCCCCAGTTTTGCCTATTACATTTACTATACTGGAAACAAAACTTTGGCAAACAGTCAGTGGATGAAATTTCCCATCAAGTAAGGAGCTATTACTTCACAGAAAAATGTAAATTGCCATCAAAAGCAACAGCAAAGTTGAAATAATACAGTAAATAAGCTTGTGAAGAAAGCTGTCCTATATGAAAGTACTGAGAATCCTCCTTCTCTCAGGGTTTTATACTCCAGACACTCCTCAGATATTCTATACTCAAATTCCATTAAACAAAAACTTTGTTCATGTATTTGAAAGCACAGGTTAATATTTCAGAGTGCAACAGATGAAATGCAATTACATGACATCTAGTCACAAAAAGATGCAGAAGGGCACATAACTTACTGAATGTATCTATGCACTTCTTCAACCATATAAAAATAAAAAGTTGAACTACTGAAACAAACTGAACAAACTGAAATTTGTTTGAAACAATTCAGAATATTTAAATTCTTTTGTAAATTCAGAATTAAGAAGACAACTCATCTCAACTGACACGAAAACAAAGGCAGAGCAGCAAACATTCACAAATGCCAAACTTTAACTGGTCATGGTTTTGTATAACCTTCAACTTTACTAAATCTGTTGCAAGGAGAACCCTCAGACCCTTTGATAAGTGCCCTTCCATGGGGAAGGGCAGACTTCACTTCTTTTCTTGTTTAAGCACAGAATTCTTCTGCAGGACTCACAGAGTAACTGAGATCGTCAGCTTGCTATACCCTAAAGCAAGTAACTGCAACGTCAAGTCATTACTTCCAGGTCAGCCTTACTTCTGAAAATATTCATTAGCTTTTGATGACAGAAGATTCCTGATCCCTTTTTTTTTTTTCCCCCTCCCCCATATGTCACTCCATATGGCACACCATAAATTGCACGCCTCTTCAGTTCTGCTCCAGTATTATTATAATTTGTGGAGTAGACAGGGGGAGGAACGCAGGCAAAAAAAGTCATCCTCTCCTAAGCACCCCCAGCTAGCTCAAAGACCAAGTAACCCCATGTGAAAAGAATTATTTCCTACCTATAAAACAACCACAAACCATGTTATGATCAGGCTTTGTGTGCCTTTTAGTTATCGGTGTAATATGCCTACACTCACTAAACTCTAAGGTGAAGTAAAGATAAGTTTGTTAATTATATAATACAGATCCAGGAACTTCAACAAATAAAATGCAGACATCATTTCCAGTGTTGTTTCTGAGAAGTCTGATACACACAATGGGCTTTTACCATTAACTAATCTATAAATAATTTCTAAACAGCAGCTTAACTGTCCTTAACACACTCACAGCTTCTATTACCAACTGCAACATGGTTGTCCCTGTTAGACCTACTTCTGAAAACCTCACGCTCTGCCAGCCAGAAAACTGCCTTGAAGCAAGGGGACAGAATTCACACTCAAGCAGAGAACAGTTTAGAATTTAAAACCATGGCTGATGGGATGACTGTGCACTCTGGCACACACTACATTACTAGAGGCTCTAGAAATGGTGGGAAAGGGGAATTAAAGGCAGATACCAACTGTCATTCCAAGGGAGCATTATTTGGCAGGACACACGTATGCTACAGTTCCCCCAAATGTTAGACAGAAACATCTAAGTCCTGCAGGTCATACTTCAAATTTGAAGGGTTCTGAAGCCTAGAAGCCAGAAATACCTCGTAGGATGAAATCATCAAGAAACAAATTTACAATTAGGGATATTACTCTTGGAGTTCACACGCAAATCTACTTTACTGTACGTCTTAAGCATTTTTCTGCTTTTCCCTTTGACAAATTTAAAAGAAACATTTCCACATCAATCTTCTGACCATTTTAATTCATACTAGTTTTATATCTGTCACTCTCCTACACATTTTTAGTTACTTGTTAAAGATCACTCAACTACATCTAGTTGAAGTGTCAAATGAGAACATGACAGGAAGAAAACATCTATTCTAAAGACTCCAGAGACTAAAGTCTTTGGTTTGCAGGTAAGGTAACACATGAGGAGGATTCTTCAATTGAGTTTTATTAGGCATGTATTATTGCAGGGGTTTTGAGATTCCACAGCATTACCCCCAAAATCCAGAAAATTTGCTTTTATTACTTCCCCTAATTTCTCAAGCATCCATGAAGAGCAGTCTTTTATCATAGGCTATAAAACCTAATTCTTCATTAAGCATTCTGGGAGTCTGCTTCCTACCCAAAGGAAGGAAGCATTTTATATGATGCAACATGCAATCATTTTAAATTATCCCACAACTCCTCAGCAAAAACGCTAAAAAGTAAAATTAAAACCCTACTTAAAGATAATTGTCCTTAAAAAAGTTCTGCTCAATTCAAACATAAAGCCAAAATGAAATAGTACCGTATCAACCAATGATTAAATCTCATTTAAAAACCTAGTAACTTTGCTGTCTTACATGGCAAACTGCTGTTTTCACAAGGAAGGATTTTGTAACATATATATGAAGTATGTAATAAATACACGTATGTGCTTAATATGAAGAGTATTATTAGTCTAAAAGAGTAGTATTTTGAAGTATTAGTACTATTTAAAGTTCAGGCAAGTTTAGGTGTTCCAAGAACAGCAACATCTTCTAACAAGCAAACTACCTAGGTCTAAACCAAAACCTATTTACCTTACCTCTTTCAAAAAGTTCCAAAACCCAAAACCTTACCTCTTTCAAACTGGATAGCTACTTTCTTCATCATAAACTTGCTCAAGAAACAAAGATGGAGAATTTCAATCTCACATATTGGTTCTACTGGACAAGAATTTCCAAATACCATACCCCTAGTAAGATGCCAGTCTTTCTCAGACATACCAGCAGACATAAACTGAGTCAGAAGAGTCCTTGTCACTTCAGAATTACACTTTCTTATCACATATTTTGGTTCCTCATATAATATGCATGCTGAAGTAATATGGTGTAGCATGTGCTGATCTGCTTGATCACTGAATTAGTTTTGTGCAAGTGTATGCAGTGTCCAAAGCAATGCACTACAATACAACAACTCAAAAATGCAGAACCAGGTCAATAAAACTATGATTTTTTAAATACTCAAGATTACTTTTATGTATTTTAAACAAAGCCTCCGTACTTACCCTGTATTTGAAGCCAAGGAAAAAAACACAAAACTCTCTGTAACTAGCCTGTTACTAAAATACTGAAAGCGAACATGCCCATTCAGCAGACATAAACATGTCGGCGAAAGATATCACAAATACAACTGAATTAAAATGATACTGTAGTTTCCACTATAACCAAGCAAATCCCAATGGCATCAATAAAACTAACTGCTGCAATTGAATTTGGGTATGCAAATTTCACAGCTCCTGAACTCATCACTTCAAAGCAGACAGAGAAGCTACGTGGGACTGACCAGTACAAAGATCATACACAGATAACAGCAATGACTACCTGAAGCAGAGAACATAAATGACAAGCATATATAATTTCTCAAGGCGACACTTGTCAGACCATGTCCTTTGAACATGAGACTTCCGTGTGAAAAGTGCTGGAGAAGCTGGTGTCTACGTCAGGCCAACCACTCATCTACATTTATACAATAAATTTCAGCAGCAGCAAACTGTCCTGGCAAGAAGATTTCACTCACACTGTACCTACCCTACTGTTTCTTAAAAAATGGAGTAATCTGACACAGCTCTGAAAGAAAATCATACCCTGTATACAGCTCCACACCATGTATATAAGGATAACAGATCCCAGATATGTACAGATATTATATGTATTTTTTTTTTGTGCATGTATGTGCTTTTAGAATTTGTATTTACAATATATACACAATGACTGAAGTTCCTGCAAACTGCATAACTGTTGTAGGCTGGGTAGAGGCAGGAGATCTTCCAGAGAGTGCTGTTGCTATGGAAAATCCTGTGCTCTGTGCTTCTGTTTGCCATGATACTCCACACTCGCCATGTGCTCAGGCTAAAAGCCCTACTTAACAACACGCATCTAGATATATCCACAAACATGCATTTGTACGTACATATAGTAAGTTAAGCTTAGCAAATCCTAAGTGTGGCATGGTAATGAAAACAGATCTTTTTTCTTGAGTTAGTTAACTAAATACTTGAGGCATTCAGATTGTTATCCTATGTGAAAGACATGCTTTTTTGTTATTCCAGCAACCAAGCTTTCACAGCAGTTTTGATTTTTACAAGATGACAGCATGAAACTGTTGGGTATAGTTAGCTACATTTTCTACATAGTTTCCATAAGATGTCCAAGGCCCTTTCCTGCACTCTTCGAAATGCTCTTCTAGCAGCAACCTTGAGCACGTATTTGTCCACGTCTTCCAAAAAGATTTTTGCTACTGCCACACAACATCCTTCCTAAAGGCTTTCACAGCTGACCTATCTACAAAGAAACTATCCCCTTTCTCAATCCTTGAGTTTTCTAGTGAGACACTGCCCTGGTTTGGGCTAGAGGACAGATATTTAGCAGAATAGCAGTGAAACGTGACTACATTAAAAGCAGTCTGCAGATACCAGTAATTATTTTTGCAAAAAATAACAGATTTTAACTGATTCAGAAAATCATATATATTGATATAATTAAACTATTGAACTGCTTTTGGTTTTAACCCTGCCTTCCTCTCTACTTTTGCTTATTCTTCATGAGACCATCTTTCTGCATTTCATTTCAAATTGAATACGAGCTTTTTGGGGCAAAAATGCAAAATTTTATGTAATTGTAGCATGTACAGCAAAATTAAATCACTGGATCATTTAAATACTACAACAGCACAAATCTGTGGTTCTACCTCTGCTTTATGTATTAAAATGTGATGCAGGCCAGTAATTCACCAAGCACTTTTCACAAGCCTTCATTCCAAGCTTCACCTCCTCACGCGAGTTGCATCATTATTTCTAGTATATGCATATACTGGGATATAATAGTATCCTAAGAGAATTTGGCATTACAAAGCCTAAATTTTACATGGGTTTGGGGAAAAAAGAAGGAAAGCAAACATTCTTCCCCAAAAAGTTCTTTCCACAGGGTAAAAGAACAAAGTCAGAGATCGTATTTTTAATGCTACTGTAACGCTTAGGTGAATGTGGTGATCTCTTTCCCCTCTAAACTTTTTAAGCACTCAATCACTCTTCAAATTTCCAGAAAACTCAAAAGCTTCACTTGTTCTGTTTAGTTTTTAATTCCTTTTCAGGCTTTTATTTCAAAAGAGCATTATTATTTTTCTGACATTACTAACCAAAACCAAAAGCCAGCACACAAAGCTTACTACTTGCTCTACTAAAAGCTTATTTGCTTTCCTTGCTTATCACTGAATAAGGAGTTAAAACTTTAGTCTTACTACAAAAATCTAAAGCATGTTTCTCTATAGGCTTAATTAAAATTTTAAAGCTCAATCCATGACATCCAGATAGGAACAAAATCCTTACTCTACACAGAGATGCTGGCAGTGGAAAATAGCTCTCTCACTACAGTGGCATCTAAACATCTGAATTCTAATTTATTTTAATAGACATTTATTATCCAAGAAATGTTATTTTATTATTTGTATTAAGCTCTTTTATCTGTCTGAAAGTAGAAAAAAAAAAAAACCAAAATCTGAACTCTTTCTAGCTCCTGTGAACAGGCTGAGAGACTCAGCTGTTGGCTTTAACATAGATACAGGGAAACAACAATAGCATTTTAGAGGAGACAAGCTTGACAAAGTTCTCTCTACATATTTCTCATTGGACATGTTTAGTGAACTTGACAACAGCGCCTTTTAAACATACCCCCCTCAAAAAGACAGTTTCACCGAGTGAAGAAAAATATACTGTTAAAACCCCAGTCTGCCTGTACAAAGACAAACCGTTGAACATCAAATTACCATTACTGAATTTCTGAAATTCATTACTTCTAAT
The DNA here is from genome assembly GCA_025447955.1 of Psilopsiagon aurifrons. NCBI lineage: Eukaryota > Metazoa > Chordata > Aves > Psittaciformes > Psittacidae > Psilopsiagon > Psilopsiagon aurifrons. Next base: position 12,713 of record JAOEHY010017118.1, read on the forward strand.
CTTAATCTAACAAAATGTCACGTGAAAGTTTTATCTTCTTAATTTTCTTAGGAAAACTAACAGGGCTCCAAAAATCAACTGTTGCCTCCCAACCACTGCTGATCAAGATTTGCCAACAAATTTCCATTTAGAGGTTTCTTTGCACTGCTGCATTTACTCCTTTCAAAGTCACATTATGAAGTAAATGGAATTTCCTCTGTGAAAAGACCGTAAGATTTAGCTTATATTGCTTCTATTCAGCACAACTGGGAGCACCAGAAGCTTAGCTTTGCCAAGAGGCCTGGGATACCAAGGAACTAAATCGACACCAAGTGCAGAGAATTTCATTTTTCAAAGAAGTGTGAAATATTAGAGAAGTGAGCTCATAAATAGTTTAACATGTTCCTGAAAACTGTTTGGTGCATTTCATTATCGTTCATGCTATGCTGAAACTGTCAACACAAGCACGACAGGTTACCTTCACTATTCTGCAAGTTTCAGTAGTCACTTACCAGCTATTATTCCTACATCATCCATTCTATTCTTAATTGTATGGAGGCAACACAGGTAACAGTCTGAAATAATTTTAGAGATTGATACACAGATTTTTTTCCTTCTTCTGAAGGAAAACCAGCTCCATCAGTTCTGCCCTTGATTCTAAAACGCTTCGTTTTTTTAACTTTTAGAAATGAAGTGCAGACTTTTTCTCATCACAGATTCTTCAAAAACAGTCGAGAACTCAATGACTCCCATCCCATTCTTACTGCTAATGAAAAAAATCCAACAAAATCCAACCAAACCCCAAAACCACAACACACTTCACTGAACAGAGTGAAACTAGTCATGTTTAATGTGACTGAAAAGCAAAATCTCAGCCAAAATCTGATTTTCATAGAATCATAGAATAGTTAGGGGTGGAAAGGACCTTAAGATCTGAAAATAACGAAAGGAAAGAAGTTACGAGTTCTGTATCAGGCAGCTTTATGTCAATGAATATCCAACAGAAGAAGAGTAAGGCTTCTGAGTCCATATTTCCAGTTATTCTGAGAAGCTGTTCCCTTTATTATTATGAGGCAAATCCAGCCTACTAATAAACCTGCTGGGAATTAAGAACTAATAGGCTCAGTTTCACTGCACCCCTGTGTACAACCGATATGATTACAGGCATATATGGGGGTGTGCGCTGATAAACAGGCTCCTCAATGAAAGCATTTCCACTTACTTGACTTGACAACTGAATCAGCTAGATAGAATCCATAACTTAAAAGGTGCAGATGTGTTCAGCATGCATTTTGAGGTAACAACATGAAAACGCAGCCTCTCTTCTTCCTATATAGCATAATCAAACTGCTCTAAAGCCTCTCTTATCAGTCCAAATGACCCCCCATTTTTAATGAAATAACATATATAATCATACACACTTCAGAAGGAAGCTTCTATGCAGCACTTCTCTGCTGGTGGTTAGGGTTTGGTTTTCATGTGTGTGTGTGGGGGGGTGTTGTTATTTTAGGAGGGTAGATTCTGGTGTGCAAATCATGCAGAAGCAGAAAGGTAACAGATGGTTGTTGGAACTGTGCCACCGAAAACGCAGTGGCTGACAGGATCTGTTACCCCTTGTGACTGCAGATAAAAACCTTTACAGTTTAGGATAAAGTTTCATTGAAAAAATGCAGCTGCTGACAAATGAAAAAAAAAAACCAAACCAAACCCATCCAACAGAGAAGACTTTGCAAAGAAGATGCCATCCCACACAGAAGATTTTATATATTTAAAAGAACTACATACATGAGAGGAAAAGCTTTGCCTAAATGGAGGTTCTACACTTCAGCTACCCATTGCAAACTGTTCTCAGCTAGGATGGTAAAGCCACAGGAACAATCAAACCCCCTTCTCCCACTTTTTCCTGAAAAACCTGTCTAGCATCAGAACATCCACAGGACCCTCTGTGAGCCAATTTGTGTGCAGTCAGAGCTTCGCAAGACATTAGGGAACTACTCCAATGCAGAAAAATTTCAAGCCTTCCCTGCTGAAAGCTATTGAAAGGAATCACAGAAATACAGAGAAATCTCAAAAGGCATGAAAAGAGTTACTA
>JAOEHY010017119.1:0-29689 GCA_025447955.1 Psilopsiagon aurifrons
GGCCACAAGTCAAAAACAGAGTGCTGCACCAACTACTAAGAAGGAGAAAAATGACTGCTACTGCTGAACCCATGACAGATAGATAATGATGAATTTCTGGTATGTGAAAACACTTTCGCTGGTAGTTATCTGATGCACTTTGTTTCCTGGCTAGAGTAATGCCCATTATGAGCCTTTCCAAATGCATGACATATAACACTGATAAATGTACTTTACTAATAATAGTTACATATTTGCTCTCACTTTTATATGACACTTCTCTACTTTAAAAACCAGGCTGCAGAAGTGGCAGATGTACAGAATGTTGTGTGTACAATGTTGACACTTGTGCAAAAAGAGAAACTGCAGTTGTTTCAAATCAGTAATGGTAGGAGAGAGATCATGAAAACTTTATCATGCAGACAATTTGGGATCTATTCCAAGACTTCCTAAAGGTATCCCCTGCAATCTTCAAAAAGCATCTTGACGACTCTGTCTTCACTTCCCTTTCCACCCCCGCACTGTGGCACTTCACATGGGTTTCCAATATGCCCATGTTATCATGCAACATACAATGTTTTTTTTAAAAAATATTGCAATCATTACATGTTAGGTCACTGCTGAACTTCCAGTCATGCAACAAGGAAGCAGTTGTACGGCTTCATAATCCTCTGTGCACCCAGTCAAAAGCCCTAAGGGCTCAAGTCCAGGGCTCACATTCAGCAGGTGAGATTTAGCTTGAAATGTAAGCACAAACCCACAGACTTTTCTAACTTAAATCCAGCTTCTAGGGACCTCCAACAGCTGAACACAACATTAACAACTTGTTCATGCAGAATTTCATTGCTATTCAGATACTGATGAATGTCATTAAAATGTGACAACTGATTTATAAGGTCATTAACCATAACAAATAAGTTAAATGCCATAACTACCAAGTTTTATTGACAGTGACACTGAATACAAACTCAAATAAACTGAAAGAAGCTAGGTTTAGATTAAACATTAGGAAGAAGTTTTACTATGAGGGTGGTGAGACACTGGAACAGGTTTGTCCAGTGAAATTGTGGCTGCCCCTTGCCTAGCAGCATTCAAGGCCAGGTTGGACAGTGCTTTCAACAGCCTGGTCTAGTGGAAGCTGTCCCTGTCCATGGCAGGGACGTTGGAACTAGATGATCTTTAAGGACCCTTCTGACCCAAATCAATTTACAATTATATGGAATAGCACACTATTTGAATGTCAAATATTCATATTACAGAAATTATGTTTCAGCTGTTATATTAAAGTTGAGCTTTTTTTTAAATACAATGCAAGACAATAACTTCTAAGAATGCCAGTATACTGCTGCTCTACTTTAAACTTTCAACTGCCATTTTTTGCAGGTTGAAATCTGTATGTTTTTATTATATTGGAGTAGTTTATGTCCAATACATTTCATCATCATTTCTTCACATGCTAGTATTAGAAGCCCTAATTTTCTATTTCCCCACAAGTCACAACTTACTGAGTTTAAACATACACTACAAAAATCTGTGAGGTTATATAACTTGTCACATTTCGTAAACAAAAGACACCTCTCAGATTTAAATGTTCGGAGTACAGTGATGTACATGATTGTCAGTTTACTGTTATCCATATGAGACTGTGAATACGATAGGCACCAATGTCAACAACAATTTTAAAGTATTCTGAACACTGGTTTCTAAATACATATTACTCCATCTTACCTAAGTATCTGTATCTTACTGTATCTGATGCAACCACAGATTTTCACAAAGGTTAATTCATAAAAATTACCAATATCATGTCTTCGATTTCTTTTCCTATTACAACCTTTTTACCTTTTGGAAGACAATTCAGAAGTCCTGATCATAACAATATATTTTGCCAAACTGTAAATTTACCACCTATCACTATAGGTTTGAACTTCGAGAAAATATAGATGATTATCAAGTGTTTGAAGTGGGACGTAGTGTGCACACAAAGTGACAACTCACCCAAAATGGTTCTCTAAATGTTTCAGTTCTGCTTGGACTGAATTTCTAAGTATTTAGTCTCTTCTTGGTAACTAGTTTACTCAAAGGGCAGCTACAAATAGGGCAGAGGTCCCCCTTTTCACAAGAAGAAGAAAATGAAGTAGAAAAGAGGCAATAGGTACAAGTTGCACCAGGGAAGGTTTCATCTTGATACAAGAATTAAGTTTTTTACAGTAACAACAATCATTCACTGGAACAGGTTTCTGAATCAAAGTACTGTACTTAAAATGTTCTTTATCTATAAACTACAATTACCTCAGAAAAGAAATGTATCAGGACTCTGAAAGCAAATAGAAAGACTTGATTGTGGGATATTTTATAAGCTATTTTTACACTATGTTGAAATCCTGAGGTCAGTAAGTCCCTGTGAGTAGGCTCCAATATCCCCAAGTGACAGTATAACTATGCTCCCTCTTTCTCTGCTTTTAGTTATTCATGCAGTAAGAAAAATGAGTAAGCACACACTTTCTTGAAAGTAACTATGCATCCTTGTAAACAAGCCTTTTACTTGTATCTTCTTCATAAAAGGCCTGATTCCAAAAAGGAAAAACAAGGTTGAATAAATATAATTTCAGAGAGATGGTAACATGTCTTAAGAATGATGGTACATCCCTGAAGACTTGTTCAAAGACAGAATGGAAACTAAGAGACTCTCACAATAAAAGCCCACAAAAACTATTTACCTTTACATGGGGACAAACAAAGGAGGTGACTTAAAAGCTTTGGGAAAAAAAAAAAAAAATAATAATACTCTGTTGAAGTGGGAGTTTTGGCATGGGAGAAGGCAACAGCTCCATTAGAGAATCAAAAATATCAAGATTGTGAGAACTTCTGTTTGGCATTATTCCCAGAACACAAAGCCACACGCAAATAAATTCCTTACCATAGACTTTATCCCAACCAGGGGGATTCTTTTCTCTCACTAGGATCTTTTCTTCTAATCTGGGTTTAACAAAATTCAACTGTCTTCTTACTTTCATAAATGTTTTAAATTACATTATCAGTTTAAAGCAAACAAAATACTTGGGTTAAATTTATTTCTCTTTTATGTGTCACTTCGATTAGCAAATTAGATCATTTGTACTGAAAATTATTAGGAAAAACATACCTTTCTCTCTTTTTTCTTTTTTTTTTTCTTTTCAGTTGGCAGCACCTCTAATATGATAAAACCACAACAATTCTTTCCAAATAATAACATTTCAAGAATAATGAACTAACTGTACACCCATGTACGGTTTTGGCTGAGATAGACTTCAGTTTTCTTCATAGTAGCTGGTATGGTGCTATGTTTCAGATTTGTGATGAAAACTGTTGATAACATGGGGATGTTTTAGTCATTACTGAACAGTGCTTGCACAGTCTTAAGGTCTTTTCTGCTTTTCACGCTGCTCCACCTGCAAGTAGGCTGGGGATACACAAGAAGTTGGGAGGGGACACAGCTGGGACAGCTGACCCCAACTGACCAAAGGGATGTTCCATAGTATATGATTCCATGCTTAGCAAAAAAAAAGATGGGGAAAGGAGGAAGGGGAAAGACATTCAGAGTAACAGCATTTGCTTTCTCAAGTAACTCTTACGTGAGAGAGATCCCTGCTTTCCCACAAATGGCTGAACACCTGCCTGATGATAAGAAGTAGTGAATTAATTCCTTATTTTGCTTTTCTTGCATATGCACCTTTTGCTTTACCAATTAAATTGTCTTTATCTCAACTCACCAGTTTTCTCACTTTTATCCTTCTGATTCTTTCCCATTCACCTAAGGGGGGACCAAGTGAGCTGCTATTCTATGGAGCAGAGCAGCCCACTGGGGTTAAAACACAAAAATTGGCATTTCCATGAAATTTTAAACTTAATTATGAGCCATGATCTCATGAATTATGGCATGGGCATAAACCCATAAAACATAAAGTTTTCCTAACCCGCCTCAATTCTGTCTTGGAATTCACAACTCACTGCCTCCTCCTGTCACATCAAGCCAACCGTGACTACATAGAAATTTGAATGACAAAACACAATGCAGGTAAAGATTGCACTTCTGAATTCTTTTGGCTGCAACAAACACACCACACATGCCAAAACTAGCTCTTTGATGATGAGTTTCACTCTTCTCTCTGGGGACCAAACCCTGTCATTAGTATTTCTAGCCATCAATAATACATAACATAATACCAAAAAAGCAGCACAGCACCAGAAGTATTCAAAATAAAATTATGATAATTTTCATAACAGTAGAAACTGGAAATAAGAGTAAGTGTATTTGAATTTATCACACTACCTTCTTCCAGGATTGGTCTCAGCACAACAAATGGGATTTCCTGCAATGGTTCCATGTGTTTGTGTCCAGCGGTCATAATCTTTATCTGGGGCAAGCAGACAACAAGTGTGCCAGGCATACTGGTCTGCCCATGGTACCAGCTTCGCACAGTCCCAGGAATGTCACCCGATACAATTGTACTTGGGGAAGGCAGGCTATCATTCGGAAGGAATACACAACAAGATTGCACTTCAAGCTGAAAAAACAAAACCAAGAGCAACTTCTTAGCAATAGATCACCCTTTTTTTCCTCACAGTGTGGAGTACTCATCCTGGTACAAAGCCTCAAGTTACTCATCTATCACAGTTCATTGAAAACAGTCTTGTCTTTTAGTCAAATTAAGAGGAAAGATGATATAAAATGCTGGGGGAAAAAAATATTCTTGCAAAGTATGATTATGGGAAGGTAGGGAAGAAGTGTAATTTTGGTCTGTAAATTTGATCAGAAAGTTGTTACCACGTTAACGGAACATACCTCTGTCTACATTTCAACAGCTTTTTACAAGAAGCATAATTAAGTCAGAAAATGTTCTCACAATAAAGCTGAGAAAGGCCTTCTCTTTTGTAGTTTTGTTAGCTTTTGTTAGCAACACCTAAGCCTCTAGAACTACCCAACATTTTATACTCTGTTACTTTCTATAAAGACTTCTTTTAAGACTTATTTCAGGGAAAATTCCATCTTTACATCGTCAACAGTAATGAGCTTGTACAAAAAGTCTGACCATCGGATAAACTAGGAAAAATAAAAACTGCAGTGAAAAACTGACTTTAAAACAAATGGATGGGTGCACACATACACACACAAAGATGATAAGGGTGATGGAGCACCTCCCATACAAAGACTAAAAAAATGGGGCTGTTCAACCTGGAGAAGAGAAGGCTGTGTGGAGGCCTTCCAGTATCTGAAGGGGTCCTAAAAGGATGATGGAGAGGGGCTGTAGTGAGAGGACGAGGAGTAATGGGTTTAAACTTTAACAGGGGAAGTTCAGATTGGATATGAGGAAGAAGGCCTTTACTGTGAGCGTGGTGAGGCACTGGAATGGGTTGCCCAAAGAAGTGGCAAATGCTCCATCCCTGGCAGTGTTCAAGCCCAGGTTGGACAGAGTCCTCGGGGGGCATGGTCTAGTGTGAGGCATCCCTACCCATGGCAGGAGGGTGGAACTAGATGACCTTAACAGTCCCTTCCAACCCGAACTATTCTATGATTCTAAGAAAGAGAGAAATTATTGAAGTTCACAAAGTTCATATAGCTTTTCTCCTGGTTTAATTGCAAACAGAAGTAGTGCAAATGAAAATGTGCAATCAGAAATTGCACTTTTTTTGCTCTTTATTTTCAAGCAGTGCTGTTACCCTGAAACATTTCTGACCATTCTGCCATCTCCTTGTGAGCTTCTAGCAAGGCCAAGTGAACCCAAACCAAGAACTGAACTCATCACGACTTGTAAACTCGGAGGCAGTGTAAACTGCAGTCTCTGTTGGTCTTACTTGGCTCTTACATGCAATATTCTGCACCTGGATATCAAATAGCCCTAACAGCCTGCACACTTGAATGGTTTATTAAGCAAGTACAAGCTATGATTCAGTTCATGTCTTCACATTGTTTGGAAAAACACAGTGTATGAAATGTTGGACACAAGATGTTACTTGTAGCTGTGACAAAAGATCATTTGTTTGCTGTAAACTTACGCAACAGTGTCTTTTGATTTGACATCACTGAAGACCTCACAGCTGAAAGCTGATAACAAAGGTTTGTACTCCATACCCTCCCCTGAAGGCTAATAGTCCCCCAAGACTGCAATAAGGATTTGCAATAGAGCTGGAATTCCCTAGCACCATAGGTACTTTGCCAGCCTAGTGAAGAGAACACAGATATTCATCTTTATTTCAACATTTTTGTGCCCTTTTGCTTAGACAAACTGACAAGAATTCAATGCAGAAAAATATAAGTATAATTTTGTAAAAATAAATACATTGTTACATGAAGTCTGTGTTTGTTTCTAGTTTTAGAACTGTTTGAGTTGTAAAATGAAGTTAATTACATCTTTGATAAGTAGTTTATTGATCCAAGGTTGCAGAGTGTACTTTATTTATACTGGATGAAAAGCAATGGTGTATTGTTACAGATGTAATAGATTTGGATTTATTTTTTTTAAATGGTAAATTAGTCATTGTGTCAATTTGCAAAGATTTTTACAGTGACACATTAGATCGTTTTCTGGTCTATTAGTAATAGGTTGCAGGTCAAGCCATTGTGGGATAATGATAAATAGATGACAAGAGAACTTATGATCAGTGTAATTTTTGTTTTATCTGTGCATTTGCTGAGTAAACAGTTTATAACATATCATCCATTCTCCACATATATGTACCCATGAGGATTAACATTAAATGCTGCCACAAACCATGTGGTAATAATAAACAAAAAATTCCACCACCTTGGAGAGATACTATACTTCATCACTCTACCAGCAGCAGGAGGTGTTTTACTGAGTACTCCTGAGAAGGGATCTTAATACTCAGTAGGGGTTTTTACACTTAATTTTACAGTTCAGTACAGCTTTGTACTGAAGAAAAGTTCATTAGATCATTTTTGTTGTATTTTACTTTGCATATCAAGAATATTCAAGTGGAATCACAACAGTTTCCCTCCTTCAAACACCTGACAAAAATTCCTGTTTACACAGGCAGCTACTTTGCAATTCATTTTCAAACAAATTAATGGCAGTTGAACCATGAATTTTGGTGGGGTTTATGTGAGTGCATTAGGCCCTCCATATGTAATATTACAGATTTGCTTGCAGATATGGCTTGCTTAATTGTGCTTCAGTTAAATTTTCATACAAATAAAGGAATTCTGCAACACATTATTGCAGGATTTCTAAGGCCAACACAATGAACATGGAAAATTCCACATCTTAGTGTAAGTCATGCAATTATTATAACTACATAAGAAATAGCCAACTTGGATGCACAACGGCCCCAAAAAAAATGGATGCACAAAACTGAATTGCACCTGTTGAATTTCTCAGAGGCAGACTCTGCTGACACACAACTATCAACTTCAGTGGTATTCGTGTACATTTATCTGAGAGAATCTGGAGATCTGTCTAATAACAAGTTCCAGTGAAGAAATGGAAGTGTGCACCTAAAATGATGGAACTGTATGTTGAACAAAAGTGAGAATACGCGCTACAGATCGCTTCACCAATCAGAAAGCGCTTTAAAATATATGTAATCCAAATTCTTAAAATTAAACTACATCAATAGCATATATTAAAGCTATCATATAAATCTTTTTACACTTTTTAAATAACTGTTAAATGGTGTGTCTAAAATTGTGAATTTAATGTAAAATGTGACTGATTTATGTAACTGAATATAAATCTGCAGCAGTAAATCTTGCATTAATGTAAGGATCTGACAATCCAAGGGAAAGAAAATGAAGTAATCTGCCAGTAAGAAGTCCTCAAGCTGGGGGTCAGATCCTATTCATGGAAACCATCTGGTTGGGACCCTTCAAGCCACACCAAACACAAATGATCTTTTAAAAAAATATCCTATTCATTAATGTTTCGCAGCTGCACTGAGTGTTACTTCATTTTTCCATGGCAACATCCTTTCTGTTTCAAGGATCTTATTTCAGTTTTGGTAGCAACGTGTTCTTTTGCCAATACTGAACACATTCATGTGTTAAAGAGAAGGAATTATTACAAATTCTTGAAACAGAATCACCCCTATTTTCATTTCTATTATGTCAAGGCCTATACATGCTAGGTAATGTACACTAATGATAAACCAATGAAGTAAGCAGTATCTTCCCTTCTATTTTTAAAATGTTGAACAAGGCATTTGCTCTCAGCTTTTACTAATATATAAGCCTAAAAAAGTGCAATGACCTTAAGACTTTTGTACAGAAATGGAAGTATTAAGTTACTGGAATAAATGGAGTATTTTTAATTCATATTCTATAAAAACATAATGTAGCTCAATAGAGAGAAAAACGATTATATACTGCAGGTCCTCCTAACTGAGGAGGGTGAGCAGGAGGGAGTGAAACAAAACAAGTGTCATGCCATAGTTATCCTTTGCAAGTGCAACAAAGAGGGACAGGTTGTACAAGAGTCTTTACAGCCTTTCACAATAGTGATACCGTAAGGAGAATCTCTTCACAAACCCACATTTTATAGCTACAGACCCATTAAAGGCATTAAAAATGATCCACAAGTGACACTCCCATAAAGGTGTCTCTCAGAAGTGGACCGTGTGCATTAATCATCATCCATTACATGGTTTCAGCAGACAGGCAAATACGGTTTTCTGTGAGTTTCAGGTAAAGAATGTAATCTTCCAGTGACTCCCAAAACTGCAAAGAACCACCACTACACATCTCATGTAGAGGTTCTGGTGAGGCCATTACTGTAAGACCATGCCTAAGCCCCTGACATCCAAATTAGCTCTACCAAATTAGACCATCTACATTTGAACCAGACACACGCTGTGGGTTAGAATTTGAAAAGCAAGCTAAAAATCCGTGTTTTGAAATTAGACAAAAAGTACAAATTACATAAATGGAAAGCAGAGCGCATGAGCATAAATGAGGATCAGGTGCATTTTCTTTGACCACCTAAAACACTGTCTTAGCTCTACACAGTATTCCTGTTCTTCTCTAAGAAAGCCTGATTTTAAAAATTTTTATTTAGTAATAGAAAATTTAAGGTTTTGTCAGTTTGTGGTAAGTAAACAACTTAAGAAATCATCCTCTCTCCTACCTGCTGATTAACTTCTAGTTGTTGTAACTGCTAAGTTACCAGTCACAGAATCTCTTCCTGACTCATGAATAAAGAGTACTGTTCAAAAACCAGGAACTCTAGTCAACTCCATCCTTTCATTTCTGTTCTTTCAATCAATGCTTCACTGACTAAAATTTTGTACAAGTTATGCTTTAAAGAAAATATTATTTTCAATAATTTCAGGAAACAGGCTCATTTTTTCTACTAATTTCTGGGATATTTAAAGGTATGTGGAATATCTGGCTAAGTTTTATATGTAATAATTACACTCTTATTTAGTTGGCTTTCATTGCAACATTACTCATTAATTCATTTGCTTTTAATACAGATCCTTCATTGTTCTCAGTGGAATTCAGCATTAACAACCAATTAAAAATAATTGTGTTTATACTGCCCCACAATTTTAGCAACTATTACTACGAAGAACACGTGAAAAGTGAGCATTACCCTCCTACAGGGTGCAACTGCCAAAAAGACTTCAAGGCTGCATATAAAATCCTACAACAACTAAATAATAAAAACAACTTTTTATAGTTAAGTATGAAAGTCTTTTCACTTAAAAACTAATAGCTTACCACAACTCTAATGCACAAAATTTTCATGCAATATTCTATCATGAGCAAGCCAGGGCTAAGGCTAAGCAAGTACCAGCTTTGGGTCCAAAATAAACTTTCCAGTTACTTTGGTTCCAAACACATTTACTTGCTCAAACTTCCACTAAAAGAATAATCCTTTGATGATTTTAAGTTATGAAGTTCTGTTTTATCTGATGACAACTACAGACTTTTCTGTTCTACAATCACGTTAATAAAAGATCCAGGAACATGAAACTAGCTTCAGAAAAAAACTAAAGCGTCTAAGTGCTCAGCATATAACCAGACAAAACATTCTCGAAATCTGCCTTTTTCATGCCAGATTATATTAAAATACAGAAAATCAGGATGAATTTAACATAAAAAATATATTTATGTGTTTAATAAAATGAGTATTATGTTTAATAAAATAAATATACGGCTCTTGAATTGAAAAAGAGACTCACAATTTTCATCATCTTATCCCCTATATACTGCCTTGCACAAATTTCAGCTTTCCCGTTTGGGCTGGTATTGAAGGTAAAAAGCTACACATGCGCATTTACATCTTGAAAAAATGTATTTAGATAAAATAGCCACAAGGACTACTAGGAATAATAAAAAGAACAGCAAGCATATCTATAAATCCTTCATATTTCACCAAGAAGGAGCACTGCATATTTGTTTGGCAGCATGTTCTTTGTCCTTCTCTCTTGTGTTTCCTTGGAGCCCGTTGAAGCTTTTCACTGCTAACATGTAATATCCTTCTGGCAAGACACTGGCATGTACTTTACCCAGTATGATCAAAGCATAAGGATGAAACATATCAGAAGTTTATAAGCTGTTGTATGAATTCATAGGGTCATTTTAATTTCAACATAGAAACTAAAACTATAATTTCATACTCATATTGACAAAAATAGAAAGCATGAGTATGTTACCAAAAATAGCTGTACAAGCAAATAAATCTAGAACCTCCAACTCACCAGAAAGAATATCTAATATAAAAAATCCCCTGTCCACACTGTTTTAACTCTAAACCATGAGTGTATGCTATGTAAGAACAGAAATATATTTACAAATGACTCTGAGAAAACATGTACCTATCACTGCCACCAGCTTTCATCCCCCAAAAAAGACACTAATTTGGGTGCAACCTTTTTTTGTTAGCTTGTTTGTATTTGGCAACTAACCAACTTCATTTTTAGCTGGTCAGTGTCCTAAACATTCTTTGAAACAAATTCAGTTTGCTGGTTGCTCAGATAAAAAAGCGTACCTTGAAAAATGTACAAGCAGAACATCTCAGCCCTAATTCAATTTTTCCCATTTATAAAGGACCAGCTCTTCAACACCCTTATTAGGATATTATTATTTTTATTATGACTTGAACTGTAAGCCTCATTTAGATAGGGCATCTCACTGTGACAGGTACCACCCAGAAACGTAACAAAAATACACTGCTTTCTTCAAACAGATTAAAAGTTACCTCTCTGGGCTCCCCTTATCTAGCCATTTTGATCTCCAGTGCTGACAACATTAAGAAAGAAAGGAAAACAAACTAAATACTCATGAAATAAAGATGAAAGAGCTGGCTGAAAACTAAACAGTTAACAGAAAGAATCTTCTCTTAGTGTTTTGCATCAAGTCACAAATCTGAAGTTCTTGCTCATGCAAAACTTAAAACTTTCAAAATTTATAATATTTTGAACCCAAGGTACTTCCTGCATGGAAGAGGCATAAAACAGACATGGGTTCTGGGATAAGACTGTATATAAGAAAATAAACGTATTGATAGCAAGAAGGATCAGACATTCAAAGATAACTTTCTGTCAGAAACAAGGGGTCTTTGTATTTTTTAAATTTTATTTTAAGACAAAACCATTTTGGCTACTATATACCAGTGCACCACAAAATACCAATCTCTGTTCAAGAGGCACATTATAATAACTGAAGTAGGGTAATTTCTAAGCAGGCACGTCATTCATACTTGGAAGAACAGAATCTTAATCCTAGTATTTCAAAGCCTGCTAGTTTTCGGTCATGCAGTCTTAGCACTGGACTTCAAACATAGCCCTTCTTGTGTATAGTATGCTTATATACTGTATACACTGCTTTGCTTTTACTTATCAGTGATCACAATCTAGAAGAATCTGGGATGAAAAGGTTTAATTCAAGTGGTCATCTACTTGTCCTTCATGAAAAGGTAGACGAGTAAGCAGCTGAGACATCACTGTAAAACATCATACATACCAGGAAAGTATTTATCACACACACTTTCCTCAACTGTTTTTCAGAAGGAAGGTATTCCGCAAATTAACTATGGATAAAAAGGGGTGTAGGCATGTTTATAATACAGAAAAGTATTACAAGCATTTTTCTGCATTCAATTTTTAAGGATCTTCCCTCTTAGATATAAAATCTATTTCAAAACCTAATACTCTAAAACCAAAGCATTCTTTGCTTAATTTACAAAAATCTGTATTTTATTTTTCATTCTCTAAGACTTTGAAACTACTGAAATAAGACAATAAAATTTAGGAGCTCCTTTAAAAACCCTCTAATAAAAAGTGCTAGGATGCATAAAAAGAATCATAAAGTTTGGAAAGACATAGGGTTTTTTTAACTTCCTTTTCATCTTACCTGAAGTGTAAGGCACTTAACTGCATTCCACACTATTCCAATAAATTCCTTCATTCTTTCTTCAGGACTTCTGCAGCTTTCAGATGAGTTCAGCATGGTTTTCACAGGAAGTGACAATGGACGAGATTCTATTGCAAACAACAAATCTCAGTTACAGAAGGAATATATAACCAAGTAATATGCTTACTGGTAGCAAAGAAAAAGATTACTTAAATTCTAAAAGATATTTTCTCTCACCATGTAACTCACTATGGATGTAATAATAGTGTGTCTATTATTAGTTTTAAACTTGGCATTACAACTGTATCAGTTAAGGCTGGTGAGAAACGCAATGAAATGAAATGCTTAAACTTTTTAATGTAAACTGCTAAGAAAATATTATGAAGAATTCTTGACCTAAGCAAATTAAGACAGTTTTCAAAGTGTGATAACCTACTTGGTGACAGAATAGCAACACAAGAAGTACTCACATACACTGCTACCAGTTTAACCTAAAAAAAGTTTTAGTTTTCTAAACTTGTTGTAAGAAATGGAAGACAGCCCATTTTAAATTGCAACCTTTGATTAGTTTTCTTTTAAAAATTCACTTAAAAGCTTCAGTATGCTTAAAAAAAAGTCATAAAAATGAAGCCATTTTCTTCGTCAAGCATAAGGTACTAAAGTATGACATATTTCAGCAAAATTAAATATTTTCTAGTAAAAAGAGAAATTTCCTTAAACGGGTAGTAATTTAATAACAGAAAGATGAGAATATTTTCAGTTACAGAGGCATTTAATAGAATATAAGCATAGCAGAAGTACAAAAGTTGACTAATGAGGAGACCAAGTAGTAACAGCACATTCATTCAAGACTGTATGAATTGTACATAGTTCCTCCTGTCATCTCTTACAGAATATCATCTTTCTTATGATTTGGGATACCCAACAAACTGTTGTCAGATCCCTCAACATTTCCAGTTTTGGCCTACATGTTGCTGAGTGGACAAAACTGCAGGAATAAATTAGGAAGTCTTTATGATTTCATTTTAAACTAATTGAAATCAGCACAAGGGTGACTATTTGTCTCCCAGTTATATGGCTAGGAGAAAACTGTGGCATACAAACTACAGAAAAATTGTTAAAACTAAATTAAGCTACCAACTGGACTCAGATAAGCAAAAGTATATGCTCCTTGATATGCATCACTGGGTCTGCAGACAGTTTTGGTCGTGCAAGAAAACCTGCAAAGATTTTTAAATTAAACATCTGAAAGGTGAATTTCTGCCAGGAGCGTGCAATGGTAATGCCACTTGAGGAATTAATTTGTGACATTTTTCTCATCAAGGCCAGAAAAGACCAGAGCTGATTAATATTCCAGACAAAATATTTTAACTAATAGTATTTTTTACGACCTGAAAAGAACAAGAAGTATTAACTTTATTAAACTGATGGGGAATCAAAAGATTCAAAGAGAGGTGATCAAAAGAGTGAAAGAGAATTTTTATGGCTGCAGTAAAATTAGTCCTCTCAGATACTGCTGGCTCCACTTATGGATCTATTAGAATGATAAAGAATGAAAATTGGATCGTGAGAATGTAAAACATAACATGTCAGGACTGTTTGTTGTCAGCCTTGCTGGGGAGACAAACAAGTAAACTATTCATATGGAGAAGCAGCAAAGAGAAGTTATTTCATAGTTTTTTATCACGTGGACATTCGCGCCATGCAGTGAGTACTCACATTATGAATGGATTAAATAAAAACCAAAGACATTCAATGAGGAATAGCTGTTCTGTTCTAACTTCTCACCCTACTTCAGTTCACACCATCTTCTCTGTGTAGCCATGCGGTACACTACACATATTACAAGGTAAGAATGAGGAACAGCTTGAGTATCAAGAAATATTAATATAAAAGAGTTACTGCATCACAGAACTCCAGAATACAAGTGGAGGTAAGGGTTGGAACTCCGGAAATTTCACAGGCAAAAATGCTTCAGGTCAGGATGAACAAATTAAATACAGTGTAAAACTATACAGCACAACCAGCAGGGAATATCAGCATTTTACATCACTTGAACAAGTGCATTCTTTGTGAGTGGGATCTAAAGCTAGATTTTAGCCAAGACTCCTATGTTTTGTATCCTGGGAAACATACTCTGCTAATTCTCTGTCAATTAGGGAAATGGACTTTCTAATGCCACAAAAAACTACCTGTGAATGAAAAAAAATTCAGCTGCTGAAGCACCACTTGTTTCTTCCCGTATATCTGCAATTCAAACCTGCAAAGCAGATTATCCACAATAGAAAACACCTTCCCTGTAACACACCATACTCATCAAAAGACCAAAACAAAAAAAACCAGCAAACCAAGAAGGTTTCGACCAGAAACCATTCTGGTTTCAACCATTTAAACAGAAACCCTGGAAAATAGAGAAGCAATAAAAACTGGCTTAGATTGGAAAGAAGAAACAAGCACAGAAATAACTCCTGAAAAGAAGTCTTCTGTTCATTTCTTTTCCTCTCCCAGACTTTTGCCTGAAGGGATGCTGAGAGAGAACAATGCCTTAATTCGCTATCAGGCAAGGCCATCAGTAGATGACAGTTGCTAAGAGACTGTTGTACTCTGGTGTGGCTATTGCATGTATTTGGCTAGTCCTCTATAGCAGACGTGTAGGCTGGATCAGCTCCATCTGTCTCATATGAAAGTTAATCTCCTAAAATAATTATGCTACTCGGCTACTACTGAACTGAAAACCTTAGGAACATTTCCTGGCACTGCAATCAGCCTTGTGTTGAAGCCCACAGCCAGTCAGCAATAACTAGATAGGAAATATGAATTGTATGAAATACTTACAAATGGATGTGGCGAAAAAAGTAGTAAAACCCAACAAGAAAACAACCACAAAACAATGAAGACTGCTTCAGCTTATACAAATGGAATTTTTAGGAAAACCAGTGTACAGGAATATAAAATTTTCCTACTATCATCTTCTAGTCCCATTTTTGTAAAAATATACAACACAATTATTTCAATCATAGCATAGCATCAACTAGGTTGGAAAAGACCTTTAAGACCATCAAGTTCAACCAGTGTCTCAGAGCCTGCCACACTCATCCTCAAATGCAGAACACACACTGGTGATGATCTGAGTTTTCAGAAAGCGCTGATCAGATCAATCAGAATTGAGCTACCAGAAGTACCAGTTTTCATAATTCATTTCACAATTTATGGTTAAAGTAAAGAGGGAGTTCCCAGTGACAATCCTGCAAAATTAATCGCAAACATAACTGGTTTTGTAGGAGATGCCACTAAGCAAGACTTACAGGTAAAAATTCTAGATAGAGGCACCTTTTTTATATAGACATATTCTTCCTCTTTTGTGGGTTTTTTTTTTAGCCTACTGGGAACGGGTTGCTTTAGAAGTCTGATCCATAAAATATTTAGAAGTTCTAAAAATAGATAAGATCTTCGGGGGAAATGGTGCTATTCTGCGCTATTAATATTCAGTGACCTAAGGAACACAAAAGCAAAACCATAGCTTTTGATGTGCAAACATTTGAGGCAAATGGACATTTCCTCAAATAGATCAAAGCAGAAAAGACCACAGATCTTCCACAGATTTTCCACTACTGGGTTGAGGACTAATGATAATCTGTACTCACAGCCAGCCCCATGCTTTCGGTTCTTCCTCTCCTTACAGTAAGCCACTGAACTAAAGAGAGGTGAAATGCAGAGCTAGTATCTTATTCCTAATGTGTATGTGGTACAGATCTATCATGTCTCATCTCTCTGGCACAAGGTGACTCATTTCTCCCAGGCCACCGTGTGCCTCAGATACTTCATGCATTAAGAGGGCAGCAGCTTCCTTCTGGTTGGAAAAGGTTATCCTGCTGCACGCGAACCCGTATTTTCAGTGATCCCCAAAAGCTTAGAGAGCTCCTACTGAAAGACCAGGTTCATTGTCAAAAACCCATGCCTTTCCACCATCTCACTGTATGACTGTACTCAAAATGAACCTGTTATTTGATCTCAGCAAGCTGGGCAAGCTTTCCCTCCAACATCACATCATCTGCCAAACAGCCTCTCATACATCAGAACTGAGTAAAGCTGAAAAAAATCCCATTGCTAACTAATCATGCCATGACAGCAAAACACGTGAACATTAATAGTACTGAAAAGAAGAAAGAAATCAAAAGAAAGGTAAACTGCTACTACATGTCTCTTATTGGAAAGATTTTTCCAGTGCTAAAATTATAAGTAGTCTCCATAGTGGCAAGGAACTCACTGGGATTTCTTAATATTTATTCACATTTTCATGTATTAGATATGGTTTCTTATCAGAAATAAAAATACCAAGGTGCTCGAGACAAATGCAAGCCATTAAGGAACTGATCAAGGGGTCCAAGGAACTACAAAGGAGATTAAAGTGCAATGGAGGAGAAAATTCAAACTTCAAACTCAAAAAAAATCTAAATATCAAAAGGGCCTACAGCTTTTTTTTGGTGTTTTTTGTTTTGGTTTTTTTTTTTTCAGAAGATTAATTGATTTCTTCATATGTAAAACAAAATGAGGACTATCCACCACCAAAAAAACCCACCAAAACCACCACCTATTTAAAACTTACTTGCTCCTTTCTGTGTACCAGTGGTATTTGGTTTCTACATACAACATTGTGAAAAAGTAAAAATTCAGTGAAACTTGTTATATAAAAGCTTGTTTTTTTCCTTAGGTTTACATTCCAATTTCCCTCATAAGTCTACATATTTTTATATTTACAGCACAGAAGAATTAAAAATATGTTTCTACAGAGAGAGATGTATGAGGCATTACAAATGATTCACTTTTCTGTA
The DNA here is from genome assembly GCA_025447955.1 of Psilopsiagon aurifrons. Taxonomy (NCBI): domain Eukaryota; kingdom Metazoa; phylum Chordata; class Aves; order Psittaciformes; family Psittacidae; genus Psilopsiagon; species Psilopsiagon aurifrons. The sequence continues at coordinate 17,164 of JAOEHY010017119.1, forward strand.
TATATGTACAACAGCCAAAAAACCAAACTGTGTTCTCAATATAATGTATTTCCATACAGTAATTATGTTCCATGATTTAATATAAGAAAATACAGAGAAATTGCAAAAAAGAGTAATATCTTGCTAAAAATACTTCATATCTTAATATGCTATTTTCCCCACAATTAATTAAAAAAATTGAAAGTTAATCTAAATAGTAGGCTCACTGAAACCATCAGGTGAAGCTTGAAGCTGTATTTACCAACACTTTCTGAACCATCAGTATCATCAGAAGTGTTTCAGAATATTCACATTTTATTTTTGAAGTATTACAAGTTATTCCTTATACCCCCTTTCCTGAATGACTGATACCAGAACTGTTCAGGTAAGAGATTTTTTTTTTTCCTAAGAGTAGCCTATGATCATCTTCACGTAGAGAAATATCAGGATACTTAACAATAAAGTAGTACTTTAGTAACTTAAATAACAGCAAGAAGTCCTTTTAAGCTTAGAAAAATATGCAGTATATTTGCCCACATGGTGAATAGTCTTTGCATAAATAATTTCTTTACTGGGCTTTGAGCATTTTTGTATTCTACAATACTTTCACCAGCAGCAGAGATACTACATGACTTTTATCAATCAATATGACAGCTGAGGCATACAGTCCTTCACAACCAGCTAGAACAAGTCCTTTATACCCAGAGAAACAGCAGCAGAGAGGTATAGTGACTAAATCAGGATGGCTATTCAATAAGTTAGCAGCAGAATAAGCGTTAAAATACAGAGGCTTTTGACTTCACACCAACATGCCTTTCCTACGGTAAACATCTGTCAGTAAACAAAGACAAATGCGATCTTAACATTGTTTTGCAAGCAGAAAGGATCTGTGTCAAGGTGGGGGTTGGCTAGGGAATGGCTAGAGTCAGCATTTTCTTCCATCAAATTCTTAGCAATTGCTGCACTGTTTCTGGCAAAAAAATACCTATTTAGTTCTGGGAACAAAAATAAAAAACAACTGACACTTCTGTACAAATCAGTAACAGCCATTCACATGCAAAACTGAGCTACTACATTAGTAATTAGAAAAACGTGTTATATGTGTGCTCATATCTGAAATCTATGCCTGAATTTATCTAAATATTAATTACCATTCCAGATAAATTTTAAACTATGAAGCAAGAATTTCAGCCTTTGAGTTTGCAAAAACTTTCCTGGTAAATGTGGGAGGAATTCTGCCTAATTTTCTGCCTTCTGAAAAATTCACTGAAAGTTTCTTAGTCTTTCAGGTACAATCTAAAAAGAAACACCCATTCTTTTATTTCTACTATGAAATTCTTCATACAGAAAGCAAGTTTGACATACTACATTGGCTTTGTAGTACTGATGTTTTGGACATCCACACTAAAGAAATCATGCTAGGTATGTGATTGTCCAGCCATTTTAAAAGTTACTATAAATCTTCTGTGCCTGGAGACCTTTTTAAATAACTCTTCCAGGAACTAAACCCTATTTACAAAAATATAATAATCCCAGTGTTTTCAGGCACCCCAGGTATAATGTGCATCAGATTTCAAGTCCTGTATTTTACTTTGCCTATTTAGCATCTATGTAAGGTAATTCATTTTCCCAAATAAATTGTCATACAGTTCACACCAGGCATGACTAAATGATAATCATTCAGTTCACTGAGCAGAAATACTGACCTACTAATTCACATACTTCAGATAATCCATTGATTTCTTACCAGCCAGACTTTCCTCACATTGACAGATTTCTGCATTCCAACAGCTCATTTTAGAAGGAATCTAGCTCGCCATTCTAGTTGTACTTTAGGGAAAAAAAAAATCAGTAACTGCATCCAGTTTTGCTATGTAAAGTTCATATTCTGCCACACTGTACTTAGTAGAAAGTTTATTAACTTTAGATGAAACCAACTAAAAACACTAATACAGCATCAGCTGGTCTAAATAGAGACATAAATATCTCACAGATATATTTCTACAAGGTCTGAGAAAATACATAAGCAGGAGAAAGCTGGTAGAAATCAGCAGCAGAAGCTCTGTCCTTACTAGAAATCAGACAATTACAGGACAGAGAATATAAAGGCCATCTAAGACAGAGTTTCAAATTTTCTTGTTATGACACCATCCTCCACCTGCTTGAAATGCAAACAAATAGTGGACTAAATATAACTTTGCACTTTAACTTTAAAACTCTAATTATTTCTCTGTAAGAACAACAGTTCCACTGAAAAATATGTCAATGTTTCAGAATCACAAATAAGAGATTTTTCCAAACCGGAATGATTTCATGTCCTACCTAATATTTTTCCATATGCAGATGCTCTTACACAACACACATACAATTCTTGTGGGACAAACCAACGCTTGATTCTCTGCTCAGCTTTGAAGTTGCAACTGATACTCCATGGTAATACTTAAACTATAGTGCAATTAAATACCCAGTGCACACTCTGACCTGTGGACCTGATCAACCTGGCCTATGGTAAAGCTGTCAAAAACCCACCATTGTTTAATTCTCTCCTGCAAACGTCCTCAGTAATCTGTCCACTGGACAACAAAATGGAGCAATGTCTGGCCACCGGCGCTAGACATAGTAATGAAAACCATTTGCCTGCTGTCATACGCCCTTGTGTACACTTGCAACTTGGCTGACATGCAGTCACCCCGTGTACCATGACCAAACACCTGCCTGCTGCCTAACAAGAAACAGCAAAATTTTATGTGACAAGTGTGCTTTCAGTTATTGGACAGGGCATTTAGTTCCCAGGTGCCTTTGTAAGAGGCTTTAGGACCTACTGAAGCTCTAAGGTTTGTGATTTCTCACACAATACTCTAAAGTAGTTTATTTCATTAAATGCATTCCTTATACTACAGAGCATGTGCGAGGCTACTTTTCTACTGCTACTGAAAAATTACATGCTATAGTCACTGGGTTACACCTCACCAGACTGTATCAAATTTGTGTCTGGGATATAAAGCACCTACTTTCAAGCACTGCTAAATGTTGAATGTCCTGGTAGATGTTGGTGAAATTAAATTTCAGTGTAATGGCTACATAAACACCACTCTAGAAGGCACTAACATCCTCCCAAAAAACAGTTTAATCTTCAAGCATAGTAAATGTTGAAAAGAAAAGAATTATAATCATTTAATGGCTTAATGTGAATGAAATCTACAAGTCCTTTTAGTAATTTATGAGCACCCATCTTGAATGTGTGAAAACAGACACTTTGGGTTTAATCATTATTTAATAGAGTGCAAAGGGCAGTTTTCAAAGATTGCCCTATCCATTCACTGCAGACCATAATATCCTCCTGTGTAGGTATGCTCTCTCTATATATATATATCATATTAATACACATATATAGCAATCATTTTGCCACTATCTGAACATAAAAACTACACCCGTGTAAAGCTACAGGTCTGCAAATCTGCTGAATTGCTGAGAAGGGAGGGAGAAGAAATGAGTGGATGGAAGAATTGAGGTAAATACTCCTTTCTGAAACAAAAAAAAATAAATTTTCTTCATCACCTTGCTTGAACACAGCTACATCACACAAAATTTAAACCATGTATTCAAATGCTGTACTCTGGTTTTGAAGCCTCTGTGGTTAAGGGAATTTATAAATAACTACAATTTTAGTCTTAAGAACAGAAACCTTGGATTTTCACAGATACCATATAAATAGTAGGTTTGCTCTTTTCCCATGCTTCATTTTTGGCAAGGTCTCAACAGCCATTAACTAATAAACTGAACTCAAGATCAATGTTTTAAATCATTTTACAGCTGTGATTACAAACTGCTTTCAGTTAATACACAGGGCTGGTTCCTTAGCAGCTCTCAGGGGAATGACTGCTGAGATCATATTAGACTTTAAAAAGGATAAATTCAAAATCACCACCTGAACAGCATGATTTGAGATACAATCTCAGTCTGAAAAGACGACGTATATGTGTGCTTGCTACCAATGTAGGAAGCTTAGTTCTCTGACAACTTAAGACACCTGTACCTAGAGCCTTGATGATGAAGAAATAAGAGGCTGACAGGGATCACTGCCCCTTTTACCTGGAATGCTTTTGTAGCATAGGTGGCATCATACATTCTAGACCTACAATTGCTGGTATTGCTGGTTTAAAAAGATGAAACAAATAAAGAAAACTCAGGCAAAAAGGAGGTGAAATTAAAAGTATGAAATAAAGTGAAAAATAGTGGGAGGGATGGACCCAGAAAAATTAGAAAGGAGAAAAATCACAGGCACTCTGTTTTAAGTTTAATAGACTAGTCAGTCATTCATCGTATTCCAGCACACTACATTCCTGTAAAGAAATGAATTGTGAAATAAAGGATCCTCTGAAACTTCTCTGAGAATGAACTCTTACCTTTCACACTTGCATCCTTCCAACCTTTTCTAACCATTTTAACTGGTGCTTTTGTAATCAAAGAGAGAAACTATCACTGTAATCAAAGAGTACTATCACCTTTCATTTATTAGTATCAAACTTCATGCCACAAAATTATTTTATAAAGAAGCCAAGTATCTACTTCAGGACGAAACCCTCCAGGATTTAGGCTAAACATATTTGAGAAACTGAATGAGTAAGGTAAATGATTGCTAACAGGTAGCTAAGATAAATGAAACCTAAAAGTGAAGTTTCATTTCTGCATCAACATGTGTTGTACTAAGTAACTGGAAACACATCTTGGTATTGACTTTAAATTAAAAAGTGGGAGAAGTTGAGATGCACAAAACTCCTTCCTTTGCTTCTGGGATGTTAATTTATAATTTATCATTTGTTTTTAGCAATTCTGCTCTCACACACACAAAACCCAAAACAAAAGCAAAACTGACATTTATGAAATTTCTAGATTTTGAACAGTAATGTTTTCTTTTAGTGTTTGTTACAGCAGAAAAGCCGATATTCAAGGTGAAGAATAACAAAGGCTGAAGATCTAAACTGGCTACCAAGCTGAGCAGGTATGAGACTGGGCCACTAATTTTCAAATATCAAGTACAAAGGTACTTCTGCAAACAAAATGCATCATTTTATAAATTAGTCATTTAGATAAACTAATCTAACAGCTATTCAGGCAAATAGGTGGGTCTGAAGGTCAAATATGCAAAATTTCAAGTTTCTCTAAGGAATTCTGCCTTTGTGCTTTGTTAATAGGTAAGTTTAACCTCAAGAACAAACAAGTCATATTTATGATACCACACTAACAGTTGTGATGTTGATGTAGCAGAACAGATAAATATAGATAAAAAAGAATATACTTAGTACAGCCATTTAATTGCAGGCAAAAATAAAGGAAATCCCTAAATGATTGGTAAAAATAAATTGTAAAAATAAATTGTAAAAATAAAGGATATTCACAAATGACATAGAAAGAGGCCTCTGAAATGAAACCATTCTTTTACTACCAGTGATAACATGGCAACCCACATAATACTAAGCAAACAGATTTTCTGGTTTTAGTCCTTTTTAATCTCCAAATAACAAATTACCCTACCACTAACCTACAAGACTGCAATATTAGCTTCAGCAGACACCATCTTGAAATACTTCATGATTATCTGGAAATAAACATCAATGCAAAGGAAAAGATTATTTGTTCAGTGTATTTCAGAAGGATTACTAAAAGTCTCAGCTGGATAGTCACTTTTTTTGGACGATCTCCTACTTTACTACTTTCAGACAGTATGTTATGAATAAATAGCCCAGAAAATCCCAGAAAGCTTTATCATCTTGATTAGCGATAAAGTTTAACTTCAGCACTCTTAAGGGCCCAGAAATTACTCCTGAATGCAGTAACTGCTTGAATTCCAGAAACAGAAGTGCCAACAAATCCATTTTCTATGAGAGAGTGATTTTGAAAACAGTGAATTTTAACCATTTCTGCATAAATCTTGACTTCCATACAAACCAGACTTTCCGCAGTGTGAACAGACTGACTGAAATCAAAGAGATTAATTACAGTGTATAAAGCCTGATAAAATCATGGACTAAAATATTAATATCAAGGCAAATAGCAGATATTCCACTGGAAGTGTATCTCCTTGATCTCATTTCTGAACACATGCAACCTGAAACTATTAAGGCCTCAAAGAGGGCTCCTAAATGACAATGAGAAGAAAATTAAACATATATCTCAAAATTGCAAGTTTGAATATTTTTTATGTTAAAACTTTTAATTTTCTGGGAGAACAATTCATTAAAACTGAAAGCTGTCCCACAGTATTTGCACAGCTGATGCTCTTCAATTGCAGACACATGTTATTCAGGGAGGTTGCAAAAGCAGAGGGGCTAGTTTGAACGAAGTGATCATACCGGTTACTGTTTTTGTTTTGACAGGACTGCTGGCATACTCAGAGGCTTGATTTGACTGCTGCCTTGCCAAAGGTGCACTTCCAACTGATGCTTCATCCTCTTTTTTTCGAGTTACTGACACACCCAGCGGAACAGTTCCTACAGACTGCTAGAAAAAGAAATACCTTGTGAACCACTCAAAACCAAAACACGTTAGTACTCAAGATGCTGTCATAAGAAGCGTAACTTAAGCTACATATTTTGAAATGTATAGAAGACAACTTGAAACAATGATTGGAGCGTATATACTTTGAAAACAAATTATCAAACACTATAGTCAGACTTGCACTTGTAATTATTTTAGTTCTGTTAAGCTGAAAAAAAGCTCCATGATAACAAAAAAAAAAAGGGAAATATATTTTATTAACTTAAAATACCATCCTTGTTAGCCAATCAAATGCACATGAATAAACCTGGATGATCACCAATGCAAAATCATTATCTAAATGTTTAATGGGAATAGCAAAATTGTACCTAGATATGAAGATATTAAAGTTTTGAAAAGGAATGTATCAACCTTCATTAAACTTTGCAAAAGATGCATAGGCATTTATATGTCATTGTATTTCTTCCTGACATTTCAAATATAAAATTCAGTTCTGATCACTACCAATTTTGAATTGTTTTGTCTTTCAAGCACATCAATAAATTGCAAAATATTCAAAATATGACAGCGTTGAACAAAACTGAAGGCACTGAAATCTAGTTTGAAGGACTGCATCCTTATTTTAAGATTAGGAAACAGTGACATGCCTTAATGCACAATGGGTTCTGGAACTGGATGTTCACAAATGAATAGAGTCTGCTGTCTTAGCTGCTACTTTTTTTATGAAATTAAGCTAGAAAAGATAAAATACTTCAAAAAATTGGATCCTCAGTAACAGTTGGCTGTTAACATTCTGCTATAGCATTAGCTGCTATGTAAAATGTAGATGTATCATGGTTGACAAAAAGCAGAATATTTCTACCACTGATTTTGCAGAGAGTTATCATTTAAAGATGACAAAAGTTTTTTCCTAAAGATCAGACATTAGGCTTACATGCCTCTTAATCAATTTTTGTGTAATTTAATTTTGTTGGTATTGAAGCGAAAATGTAATCCATATAGCAGGGTAACGAGAAACCTCACACGTTGCAGTAGGAATCTCTGTGGGAAACAAATTCGTGTGAGGCGGGCAATGTGCTTGTAAATTTTCTCCAATAGAAAACAGATCACTGAATCAAGCAGTGTGCAACACGTGCACACATATACAAACCCCAAAACAAACAGAAAAAGCATTTAATTGGAGGAGCATGACTTCCAAACGCCTTAACCATTTTCCACTATAAAAGTAAATTAAAATAAGAAAGACAATTAACTATTTAATCCCACTCCAGTGAAAACAATCAAATATACAGTGGTATGCAAAGTTAATAGGAAAATACTAATGTCAATGACAAACAGAGCTCTCATCTCTCCTCCTTCCTCTGAATGTACAGTCATGAGCTTTGACTCCAAAAGCACTAAAAAGTCATTCTGGACTATATAGTAACATGCCACTTTGGTGCACCCTAGCCATTACAACAACAACAAAAAACCATCAGCTTTGAAAAGACAAGTTTTACACCAGAGATACTTCCCACATGCATACAGAGAGAGAAGCTGAAGTTTTATAAACTTCTGTCACTTTACACCACTTACTTTCAAAATGCAGCAGTTTATCTGATACAACCTGGCATAAGGCAAAGCCATCTGCAGCTTTCCCATGACAGCAACTGTTGAGCCATAATTTGGCAATTCTGGACATAACATTGAAAGAACATTGACTTGCCAAAGTGAAGCAAGAGTTTCTGAAGAACAAACACAGACAGTGCAAGCCAGTACTAAAGACAATAGGATGGAAATACTGTCTGAAACAGCAGTATCTACTCCTGAAGAAATGGATCAGCAAAATATAGTAAGTTACACCACTAGTCATATACTGAAAAACATCAAGGCTATCACAGCCAGACAAAGCTGGAAAAAATTATGACCAAATCTTGAGCGCTTGAGTGCTGATCTGGACAATGAAACAGCTGTTTCATCTTTGCTCACTGAAATCAAGCCTGATGTTGCTGTTGATGACGCCCAGTACAATCTTGTCAGGTTTTTGGCAAAAGATTTCTGGTTAAAAGAACGCAGAAGATGAAAGATCAACACTGAACGAGATGGAAAAGGATCATCAAGATTTGGGTTTTAGCCACAAACCAATGAGGAAATTGTGGCTTGGGAAATAGCAGATGACAAGAGCCCCACAGCTGTACGAGAAAATGAATCTGATGGGAAAGGAAACATTGCAGGCAAGTGTTATCATAAGCATTCATCACAAGAATCCAAAGAGATAACTATAAAGTAATATGCAGCATTTTAAGTTTAATACACCTACTTGGGATGTAAGCTTTATGGTTACTAATTGGTAGTGTTATAGAGCAGATAAGAAACATTATGTGAAGTTAAGGAACTACGGCAACATTTCTATGAGAATGTTTTGTTGACACAAAGTCAAATCAGATTCTGTTCTAGAATACTGACCACAGTTTTATCAATGCAATTAATATTTTGTGGCTATTATATACTGGATACTGGATTAGTAATAATTCATGGTACTCAAACCAAGAAAATTTACTACTTTTCCAGTACAATTATTACAATTAACTTCTTAAGTGGGGGCTAAAAAAATACAGAAAAGCTATTCTTTTCCTAATTTAAAGTTTATTGACAGAAATAATCTAACACATTACACACCACGTTAAGGATGTGTACACAAACCACACATACATGTATGCTGTTCATGCATGCAAATGGATCAACAGGTACAGATTATATTTTTTATTTTACTTCATACTGTGCGGTCAACATGATTTTGGAAATGATAAAGATCTAAAATCAGAGAAAGGCACAGACAGTAATAGCTAAAAACCAACCTGCCAACAATACCAAGCCCCAAGTACTTCCTGATGTATGTGGAGACATGCCAACTAACTGAAGCTAAAATATCCTGTAAAGAGGGCTAGTGGAAACTTGCCCCAGGTAGAATAAATTAATATTTTGCTTTACTTGGGATTTTCAGTAATAAAATATTTTATTTCTGAATCGTAACCTCCACAAGTGTGAGGCTATATGGGATTCAGGCAGATCTGGGAACATGAGAAATGCGTTCTAAAGAAAACTTGATCAACTGAGCAGATGAGTAACTTTCATTTGAGGGATGCTTGGACAGTCACCTCCCTGATAACAAACCAAAGGCAAAAGAATATTCTAAGATAAGAACTCACATATTATTGCTAAAGGAAAAAGCAAAAAAAAAGCACTGATTTGTGAAATGTTGAATTCAGAAGCACCTGCTCAGACATACAGTGCCATCACTGAAATGCCTCCAAAGCCTGCTATCCCATACAGTGGATACTGCGTGCACAGGGATTGATGTGTATATGTGCAGTAACTTGCAAGCAGCAAGCAGGAAGAAAAATTAATGAACTCTTTGGAATAGGGACCGATGGCAGTTCCACTCAAGACATGCAAGGTCACTGTCATGCCTATACTACCTGCCTGAGAGAAGAATATTCATGTATGCGGCAAGACTGTTCAAGCTGTACCAGAATGAGCTCCAACGATCAGAAGGATCCACCCTACCTGCCTTGCAACAAGTTCTAGTATCATGAAATCATAATCACTGCTTGACTACAGAGTTACATTTCATTGTTTTGATTTCTGAGATAAGCAGTATAAGCACACACCTAAATTGCTTCAGAAAGCTGAAACAAAATTAGGCATTAGGCCTGGTTTACAATTAAAATAAAATTAATTAATAAAATTACATTAATTAAGATTAAATTAATTCCTGACTAAAGAGATGAGGCATGCTTAACCCCTGGGGTTCACAAAAGCACCATCTTTCCTTGCAGATGAACGTGCTAATTCAAGTGAAATTCTGTGAAAGCTTCAGATAGGAATTTCAGGTACGCCTGGGAAACTGCTCTGCTGACAAAAAAGACCTATCACTGATTAAATGTAATTTTTTCAAGCTTATGTGATGAACTATGTTAGCCAAGAATCCCCACATTTTCACCAATTGCTCTCTGTCTGCAGTTTCAAGGAGCCCTGAAAGTAGAAGATACAAGGGTCAAGTCCCATGTAGTTTTAGCTCCTCAAGTAAGCACTAACTTCATTCCCACATCCTTCAGAAACTTGATTGTTTCCCTAGGGATAAGACTGACAGATCCTGATCAGGATAAACACAGTGCTTTTGGCCTGCATGCAATATCAGAAATCAAAATCTATTACAGTTCGAGAAATCTTTGCAGATCAATACGCCTACGTTTATCGTGTAAAAATGCTGCTTTTATCAAAGCCTGTCCTAAATGATAAAATGATAACATTTTATGATTAAATGACAGAAGGTCTGTGCTTGTGTGGGTTCGTTGCTTCATTTCTACCAAACTGAATCTTATAAGAAGCATGACTACTCATGATTAATATCCACTTATGCTCCTCAGAATGGCATTATACTGACCTACGTCCAACACCACCAATTAGGTAAGAGACAATAATGGACAAGACTATAGATATAGAAGTGGCTTATTTTGCACAATGCTTTCATTTCAACAAAGCAACTGAAGAATTACACCACATATTTCTAGTAGCCATGAGAGAAATTCAAAAGCAATATGCCCATTAGTTCAACTCTGAAAGTGCCCCATGGATTTTGTCTGCAACATTCTCATTGTTTCGGTACTTCAAAGGGGAGAATGGAAAACTTGTAGATGAAAGTTGAAATTCAGAATGGATAAAGAAAATCAAGTTCTATTTACATCCATTTACCCTAGAGCACCGACCATATACCCCTAACAGCAACCACAGTGGTCACTATTCAAATATGCAACAGCAGCCACACTTGGGCAAGCATTGTCACTTTGTGACAAAAAAGGTAATACCATGCAATGCCATTTGTTGAAAGCATCTGGCGCCAAATATTCTGTCGTATTTAAGAAAATATGCTGAAGCCTTAAAGACTAGTTCACTGTTTGCTGTGCCAAACTTAACTTTTCATTTAAATAGCTTCTCTTTCTTTTGGTGTTTTCCTTCAGACAGACTTTTACAATCCTCATTTATCATTCATCTCATTTTGCAGACACCATCTAAGAATATATCATGGCACATGATACAGCGTACTGGATACTACATAAACATGGTTAAAGCATTTCTAATCTAATTGTACAAAACAGACACACTGGGTAAAGGAGGGGAGAAAGTGCAAAGGAAGTAACTGTACGAGCCACGCAATACAATGGCCCCAGCAATTACACTAGGTGTGCAATTCTGAGCTGCTGGGAAGCAAGGGGCAAACAGAGGTAGGATTAGCAACAGCCTAACAGCAATAAAAGAAAAGGGCTTGTCCTCGCTGAGCTGCAAAACAAGCAAATATTCAGTGTTCTGTTCCAGTTGAATAAAATCTAAGTAAGGCAAAACAGAATAACATTTCTTGGTGGCTTCATCACACAGAAGGTAACACAGTACAGCTTTATGGAACAATAATTGAAAAACCATGGGTTTCGTAAAAATACACTTACTTCTGTGCTTCTATCCTCTCCTACTTCAGTTTACAGAGTTAAGTACGTTAGGGTATTTCTAACTTTTCATACTATCAGACAAAACCATGCCACCACATTTGTATTGCACATAGTGAATGTTGCAGTACAGATATAAAATGCATGCACTACCAAACTGGCACTACAAACCTGAGAATCCCAAGTAATATTTAATAGGCAGACAAATCTGAAGAAGTTCAGGTATGTAAATGCTTACCTGTCCCTGTGGGGAGCCAGACAATCCCAGCCTATCTTATATGCAATCAGAAGTTTACATGGCTATAGCTGTGGTCCAGATAAATTCAACATCTTTGTCAGTGACATGGACAGTGGGATTGAGTGCGCTCTCAGCAAGTTTGCTGATGACACCAAGCTGCGTGGTTCAGTTGATATGCTGGAGGAAGCAATGCCATCCAGAGGGGCCTTGACACGCCTGTGAGGTGGGCTGATATCAACCTTATGAAACTTAACCATGCCAAGTGCAAGGTCCTACACCTGGATCAGAGCAATCCCAGGCACAGCTCCAGGTTGGGCAGGGAAGAGATTCA
>JAOEHY010017121.1:0-21250 GCA_025447955.1 Psilopsiagon aurifrons
TGCCAGGGAGGAGGGGAAGCCGGGAGGAAGCAGAGACAGGACACCTGACCCAAACTGACCAAAGAGGTATTCCATATGACAGCACATCATGCCCAGGATGTAAACACAGAGGGCAGAGACCCGTAAGGGTTGGGGGGTGCACTGCTTGGTCAGGCTGGGTGTAGGTGGTGAGCAATTGTATTCTTTTCCCTTGCATTTTCTCTTGTCATTATTATCATTGGTGGTAGCAGTAGCAGTTTTTGTTATAGCTTAGTTACTAAATTGTTCTTATCTCAACCTGTGGGAGTTGCATTCTTTCGATTCTCCTTCCCATCCTTCCGGGAGTGGGGGGGAAGAAAGAGGGGGGAGTGAGTGAGCAAACTGCATGGCTGACTGGTTAAATCATGACACCGAGGCAGCAATACAATGCTTTGGAGGCAAGAGAACGTGATGATAAGAAACACACAGAGAATATATCATTGAATGTCTCCAGAGAGGGAGACTACAACCTCCTTAGGCAGCCTGTTCCAGTGCTCTGCCACCCTCAACAAAAAGTTCTTCCTCATGTTGAGATGAAACTTCATGTGTTTTAGTTTATGGCCATTGGTCCTCATCCTTTTGCTCAGCAACACTGTAGAGTCTGGCACTAACCTCCTGGCACCCGCCTTGAGGTATTTACATGCATTCATGAGATCCCCTCTCAGTTTTCTCTTCTCTAGACTAAACAGGCCCAGCCCTCGCAATCTCTCCTCACAAGAGATGCTCCAGACCTGTGATCATCCTTGTGGCCTTGTGGTGATGTTTAAAGAATAAAAGCTTTATTTACTCTTATGCTAACTATTTTCCCCTGAACAGTTCTCCTTTTTCCCCCCAACTCCTTTTTCATGTTGGCATTTTGGCAAATGCCCAGAAAAGACTAATAATGACATGTATAGCAGTGTCTTCACTGAAAAGAAAAGTTTCTAATCTTCTGAATAAACCCCCTCTCACTAGTAATAGCAAATAAAAAAGTTTTAAACTTACTGAAGCAAACTCTCTGCACCATGAAAAAGAACATAATATTTAAATTATGTTGTAGATGGATTCATCATCAGATTACCAATCCCATGACTAAGAACTGGTGTTTGTGAAGTCATTACAGAGCTTTGATCAGAACACACGTGGAATTCAGGACATGTAAAACGGTACTGGTTTAAAAATACAGGCAGAAACTGACTTCCAGTTACTTACTGTAACTGTAATATTGCTTTGCAAACTTGCATGGCAGAACCTCAAACTTTTCACTTGTGATTAAATGTGCTTTTTCTCTCTCTAAATTGGTTTTGCACTCAAACCAGTCTGCATCTTCATCTGGAGCACACTTAAAAACTGTAACAACCATTAGTCATTAAATTTGACATAATTTTAAGACGTATTTCAACTCAGTTCCTACCTATGTAGATCCCTGTATCCAAGTGTGCATATAGCCTGGGCACGTAAAAGCACATGGGCATCTTTGTTTTTACAGATGTCCATAATCTACTCTGGACTTTCACTTGATAATTAGAAAATACGCCTTTCCTCTTCAGACTACATACTTAATCTGGTATGGAAGTAAAAGCTCGTGCATCACATGTAAACTACAAAAACCTAGAAGGTGCTGCTTTGATCCCCACAGGGAATTCCAAGAATTATACTGAAATGTTAATTTCAGCTCAAGTTACAAGAAGAAACAAGATGCTTTAATTGAATGCTAGTAACTATAGCAAACTGTTCTCTGCAGCAGCAGACTAAGTAATCTAGGTGATTTTTTGATGAAAATCCCCTGGCTAACAAAAATCCCCAAACAAACAAAAAGTGAGAAAATAGCAGAAAAGCATGCTAAGCTACCACCATTTCCATTCAAGACAACAATATTTCTAACTGTAATTAATATTACAAAGGACTAGCAACTAAATTAGATGCATGATGCATTAAGACAGCTGACATGTTTACATTTTCAAATCCTTAACAAAGCTGTTTTAGTAATAAAGTCTGATGCTAAAAGATTCCTCTGTATAGTAAACTGCTCATTTAAATGTAATGTTTCTTTCAAAAAATCAAGACTATAGTTACTAAAATGTCCACTAGATGCCTTATGTCCCTCTTAATTATCTGCAGGTCTATTAGCCAAGACTTTCTCTTTTAACCACAGGATTGCATTATTGTAGTCTGTATGACAACATCTTTCATCAACAGCTTCATGTTGCAAGCTGAACCCCATGTGGGCCTCTCTAAGTGAATCACAATCCACATTTTCTTGTTCAAAAGTCTGAAGAACTGAAAGAAACTTGGTTATTTATAGACTTCACATAGAAAATGTTTTACTTCATGGAAGCATCTATACTTGTTCAGAAATTTTGTTTGTTTTTTTCTTTAACATTGTGTTTCTGTAAGCAGATTACACACATTATTATATTTATACATTATTAAACCTAAAAATATTAAAATTGTCATAAAACAATAATCATTAATTCTTTATCTGAATGTCAGTGAAAGTTGAAGAGAATAGAGCTTACTTTGGAATCATTAGTTCACTTTGTGAATAATTGAAAGTATAAACATTTTATACTCAACTCAGTTAAGAGCAACTGTAAAATCTGTCTTCTTTCAAAGATTTTAAGTAGCAAAATCCACTACACATTTTTAATCTTTTGTATTGGGGGGGGGGGGAGAGGCATTTTATTTCCCTTTCCTTACCTAGCTGCACCATCTATTCACTGCATCCTGTCAAACCTTTGTATCTGCAATGTAAAGAACCCTCCAAGGGCAGAAAATCTTGCATAGATATCATCAGACTGGAATTTACATCACTAAAATCTCTTCAATAGAATAGGAAGTTTTCTTTAGTCTTATAGGAAGGCAGATCTGCCTAACTGCATATCATTTCATCCTGTAGCTTCACCATCAACCTTTTCCAATTTGACGTGTATTCCAATACAAAATAACAAAAGTGGCCAAATATTTCAGAAATAGTCTAATGACTGGCATATACTGCATTAATGGCATTTTAGTCCTCTTTTTCAAAACTCAAATCTCCTAGTATAGTAGGTGAGAGAACCACGTGGATCCTGTTAAGTCAGTTATCTTAGATTTGTCATCACATACTTTCCTAAGTATTAATCCTGAACATATATAGAATCTGAACTAATGATCACAAAGATACAAAATGCACGCTGAGGAGCGACAAGGCAGTTATTCTAAATGAACCCTGGTTACTATATACTCTTAGCCCCTACTTTACCATTCTGATTTCCGTGTTCCCAGCAAACTTAACAGCTGCGATTTAACATTTTCTTCTACATCACTGATATAAAAGTTAAATAGAAATGGATAAGGAAAATATTTCTGCAACATGCAGCAGTTTTCCTAGTATTACCCATTTATCTAGCTGATGAACTTATGTGTATTTTTCTACACGGTGAAGTATTTTCATAAATGTTTACCCATCTTTCTTCTCCCCCCCAGCCCCACTTTTTAATCTCTCTTCTGAATTTCCATTCCCTAGCCTCTATAAAGAGACATCAAGTTACTTCCTGAGTGAGGGCACAATGTTCAGGCAGCTAAATTAGAATCGGTTAACCACCTCTCCCAACTGCTAAATCATATGACATGGCTATGGGGGGATAAATAAGAAGGCTTAATGCTGATCTTAAAAAAAAAAAAAATAGTTAAAGAAAACTAAACCAAACCACACCCAATAAAATGCAGAAAAAAAACAGGTTGATAAATTACTAATTGCATCACTTGCACCTCTCCTGGCTGACAGAGACAACTCTTTCTCTTATACAGCATCCACGCAGGACTAGGCTGGGGCTTTTTTTCTGACGAAAGACTCCGTAACTGCCAATCCAGTAACTCCAGTGGCTCTATGTTCTTGACGATACATGTTCTAAAAGTTCAACTAGAAAATTTTCATAGATTCACTCACAGAAATTTCTTTCTAAAACTGAGTTAAACCAGCAGTAAGAATGTTTCACTAAAAAGAACTCACATTCTTATGACAACAGAGATAATTAGTATAAGAATGTTGCTAGACCACAGAAGGTTATGAAAGTTCTTGGTTTCCATGTGCCAATATCTAAAAGAGGAACTGGTTTGTTTATTATTTATGAAAGCTTGTAGGAAAAAATGCTCATGATTTAATCAGTTCTCATTAAAAATACCAATATTCAGAATTTCACAAAGTACTTTAAAAAACATTTTGAACCCAGTATCAAAATATGAAAAAGTAGCACATGAAAAATAAAATTTATGGACTACCAGTGAAAAAGTTTAGTTAAAATAATTTAATGAAATGTAAGGTTTTTAAGTTAAATGTTTTCATCAATAAATGTGTGTCTCCTCATTTAATGCATAGGAAACAAAAAGAGAGGATGAAAAAAGACACTGAGAAAGGCAGAGAAACAGTACAGTTATTTTTAGACATCTAAGACCAGCCTCATCTACTAGTAACAATGGCTTCATTCTACAGCAGGTGAAAACTAGCAGGAAAGTGCCTGAAGACAAAGCACGTACTATTGCTGTGCTTCAGGTGTCACTGGCACAGAAACCACAAGTGCGCTTACAAGTCAGGGAACAACATCAGCCTCTGAAGGACACAAGGTAGCTGCATTGGCAACATCAGACAGAACTGTAGAAGTTAAAACACTGGAAAAAGTAACAGCATGGCAGGATATTAATGAAATATATTTGTTGGTGGGAAGGAATCATGATAAATGATTGCACTAATGGTGTTAAAACAAAAGCAAACCCCCAAAAGAAAACCCAGAGGGCTGTAGCAGAGAATGGTCTATCACTCAAATAATGTGATGATAAACATATAAGCATTTCAGAAGCACAAATAATTTCTAAAACATGCATACTATAAATTAGAGAGGCTGAAGTGTCAGGATTTAGCTAGCAAATGCTGTCACAAAAAGGAGCAGAATGAAAAGTCAAAATACAGCACAAACATAATGAGTCTGCCTACTCAGGTCTGTCAAGAAAAGTGGGGAGATGACAGGGAATTGGAAAGAACCTAAGGATGAGGTTCCATCTGATTTAACAGCTCACTGCTGCCAGAAGAGAAAGGAGCTTTGCTCTCTACTCTTTCCAGATACCCTTCTCCACAATTTACCAGTACTTGTTAGCTCTGGACCTCCATGACCTACTTTTAATCACTAACCTAACAGAAAATGGAGTAAAAAAAGATAAATTGATCCACACACACACATAAAATAAAAAATAATCATGGAACCCTTACAAGTGGTAGAGTCAGCATGTGGAAGAGTAAGGACCTACACTTCCCTTCCATGAGCTCCTAACCGCTGAGCTCTGCCACTCATGAAGAAATTCAGTTGTAGAGGAAAGAACTGCAAAGAAAACTGAAAAAGAGAGATTTGGAGAGAACTAGATAATAGGAGAGTGAGCATCAGAACTACAATAGTTGTTTCACTGTTTGGTAGAACAACTTTGTTGAGAGTACAGGCAGACTGTTGGTAGGTTAGAGGGAGATGAATTAGGGAACAAGTAGATTATACACTTAATTATTTTCAAAGATTCTAAGCACTGGAGAGAACAAACTATTTCAAGAAGAAACAGAGCACTTCACTTTGGCTCACAAACACCTGTAAACAGCATGCTCCACACTGGCACTGCCAACGCTAAGCATCGTCAAACAACAAACACTGCTGGTTCTGTTTTCCCATTGCCTTGAACCTCAACAGCAGAAGCATTATCCTAACCTTTTTAACTTGGCTTCTGGAAGTCTGTACTATAATGAATCCCTCCTCTCCCTGACATATTGAAGGTTGAAGGCTGTAGCACTTTTGCAGCTAATTAGTGGGGGCTCCTTTCCCAGACATGAGAGTAATGCCAAGAACTACACAGAAGCAACTCAAGTGCCACATGTTAAACATATTATTGCACTGAATTGATCCACATTTCTATTTGTGAACAAGCAGATATACATGATTAAAATCTCTACTATAAGAACACCTTTATCACGCTGGAATGTTCAGTACTGAACAACCTGAAAGCACAATCTTGAGGCAAGCATTAAGGGAAGGTAATTTTGTTACCTTTAAGAGCCAAATAAACCAAATAACTGAATTTAAATTACAGCAACAAACACTTGCTTAACTGGCAAGCCTACCTATTACACTCCCCCAATATTTAAATAAATAACTTATCTCTCTCCTTAAACATTCTAGTGCCTAAGATTAATTCAGTGCACAGAAGCTACTCTTCATTCTTCAACTTCCAGTATGGAACTTCTCCATATGAGTTCTAGTTATAAACCCTATTACTACACTGCATATCTTGCAGAAGAAAAACCTTGAACATGTGCAGACATACACAAGCACCATACACAAAATGAAGTGTCCCACTAAGCTCAGTTTGCCAGACTTTTTGTTAGCTAGCTTGAAAGTAAATGTAGGTTGTCTATGGTGAAAGAATGCTGCTTCAGCAGTTCAGAATGAATTTCAAGCCTGTTCTCTATTTTATCTTTTGTCAGTGTAATGTATTCAATGCAGTAGAGAGCTGACAATTTAAATAAGTACATTTTAAAACAAACGAAGCATTGATCTTAATGTGTGAAAATGGTCCCAACCCCTGGGAGTCCTGGTTCCCACCATTGTTTACTCTGACAACAGGATATAATTGCTTACTTACTTGGCAGCAAACTTTACCATCTGCTTGCTTGCATGCTGTCCCACAGCCACAAGAGCCTGGATATTAAACTGCTGCTGACGCAGGACTAAGAAACACTGTTTCCCTGAATACAAAGAAAAACAACACAGGTGTATTAAGGACAAGTTACTCAAGGTCTTTGTGAATGATAAAAAAATGCTTTACTACCTCACTAGTAAGCTGAAATTTTAAGGAGGGGATATTGTCTATCACCCTCATCACTGCCCCCACCCAATAGCTACATCAAACTAGTCAGTGTGAGTACACACACCCCCTAAAGATAGATACAAATCAAATAATTCTGCCTTACACCTATAAACATGTGAATGGACATTTTCTAAGAGTAACATAAACCTTCCAAGAGAAATAATACCTAGGCAAAACAAAAACTAGAAATCATGCCTTTCAAAATATCCATTGTTCTTCAGCTGCAAGAAGCAAACCATACTTTTCCTTTTTGCTTTCCTCACAACTACTTCAACTCAACATTATTCTAAAAGAATTTTTTTCTCATCTTCCCAAATTAAAGCTGTGGAGTTCACTTTACAAAGCCCCTCTGAGAGAAATAGGCTTGATTTTGCACCACAGAGACTAAACCAACAAAGTTCATTCTGTAATGCACTACACATTCAGAATGAAGGGAACAAAAGGAGTATTGATTCCAGTGAATGACAAGAACCTAAAGGATCCAATTAAAAATACTTATAAAAGCAATTTATTCATGAACAGCTTAGGGAAAAAGAAGTCAATAGGAATTAATAATAATTTACAAAGAACATATCATACTTAGTTGACTTCTAAAATGTTTATTTTCAAGTCAACAAACCTCTTTCTAATCTGTTTAGCTGACAGTTACAATCATTTCATATTACTCCTCACATCTCTAATAACCATTTACTCTTTAACTTAGATTTAAGGAAATACAGTGATTTAAAATGCTTCTTCCTCAGAGAGAGAAATTAACAACAAACACTTCATTGTTGTACCAGTATCTGATAAAATGTATCAATGTAATTTTAATTCCATGTTCTGACTCATAACATCATAGCGTTACCATTAAATGGTAATAATAGGAAGAAGCCAGAAGCCTTGCTATAAACAGCTATTTCTCAGTTATTGTTGACTTAGATACATGTTGATTTTAATGTTTAATAATCTAACTTGAACACTGAAACTGAAAAGCCAGTTGCAGTTTTCATTTGTAATTATGTAGATCACCATTCCTGACACATAGCTGCAGAGAATTTAAACAGTATCAGAAGATAAAATACAGAACATTTGGCAAACAATCTGACGGAAATAAAAGCAAACACATAAAACTAATACAAAATATTATTAAAACCCAAGATTATAAGTATTGGAAATAACTAACCTTTTCCTATGACTGTGATTTCAGAAATGCAAAAAAAAAAAAATTCTTTATGTTCAGAAAACAGAGTACAGCTACTTCTGTAAACCGGAGGCTACAATACCTAAGTAAAGAAGCTAATATGGTATGGATGTACATATTTCTTGCATGCAAACATTAAACCACAGATTTAAATTAGAAAAGCACAGGCTGTGTTTCAGATCCAGCAAGTCAACAAATCAAACACAATTCTTCCGTAGGATACAATACACTATGTCTCTTTGGGTAAGCTAGTCATATCTCACATCAGTGACATCTCAGTATTTCTTCCTTACAATGTAGTTTGATACAGTATTTCCTAGAAAAAGAAAAATCTGTCTCCATGATTTTCATCACAAATAATTTAGGAAAATGTAAGTTTCAGCAATGATGTGTTAGGTGTTAAATAAAAAATACGCAGCTGCAGACAGCTACAATGTCATTCAATTAGTAAATATTTAAGGAGAAGGCAGTGAAATAAATGGAGGGACCTGCTATCATACTATAATCAGAATCAAAAGTTTGGCAGTTGTACTTAATCCCAAAAGCCAGAAGTCTGATCAGTATCTGCATAATAAAAGGACTCAAATTCTTTGTCATGAGTGACAGTAGTTGTTTTCATGAGGAAAAAGGATGTTTTGTAGAATAACTATTTCTAATCAAACAGAAGATAAATGATCAAACACTCACTGATAGGGGTTGTGAAAATATCACAGTTACAAAGATTATAGGAGGAAACAGAACTTTTCCCAAAAGAGCCAAAGGTATGCAAAATAAAGTATCAAAAAGGCAAACCATAATCAAATCTACTTCATGATTAGATGCCTTTCCAGATCAAGAGATGGAAAAAAGGAAGCGTCAGAGTGAGAAAGGGGAAAAAAAAAAAAAAAGAAAAAGAAAAAGAGGGATTATGGGATGTTCTCACGTACTTCAGAATACTTATGTGGCATTATTTAAGTGAAAAAGGTAAGACCAAATTTACTCACATTAAACAGTAAACTACTCTAAGTTTCTATAAAACAAAGCAACACTGTCCCACACCCACAAGACTGCTCAAAAAGATGAAAAGCTTCAAAAGAAATTTGCTTAAAAAGGTCTGACTCAGTCTAATGCAAGGAACTTTTAGTCACCGAACAAATAAGAGAACCCCACACAGAGAATCCCGTCAAAAGAGACATAAAACCAAAAAGTAATCTATTTCCTTCCTTGTATATGAGTACCAAATGATACAAGACATTTTAAGAGAAAAGGATGTAAGGAAGATATTTGTATAAAGAGTAGAAAATGTTTGGGCATACAAATTATTAATCCATTGCTAGTTACAGACATCTGCCAGCAACGAGAAAAAGGTATATAGTTTATTATAAAATTTGCTCTTGGTGGTACTCTTGTTTTCAGACATACTACTTCAATGTTTTAGAAACCTCTGCATTCCTAAACCAAAACCAAGTTCAAGACTAACATACTCCACAAGTCCCATCTGCCTGGCAGAATGCAGGCTGATTTCCCAACAGCTTTTCAATGATAAAAGCAAATAGTAGCTTAGGCTGGCTTTAAAATAAAGCCAGAAATAACATTTATTCAATCTATGATAAAAACCACAGGGCCTCAAGCACTTTAATTTCAACACAACCCACAGAAATTCCCAACACCCCATTCTTTACACATCCTTCAGTTAATTTCCATCAGATTTCATGAATGGCTTGCTATATGAGACAGCTGGACGCTGCAGTTGTTCAAATTCAGTGGTTTTGGCTTATTGGTCAGAACTGGGCAGAATTAAATAAAGGATATGATAGTTATTTAGGAGTCAAATTCAAGCTTCTGAGAAAAACTAACTCTATTTTTGTGTAAGATTTTCCTGCTTCCTGCAACACTTTCCTTCCCGTAATGGTACAAATAGCACCATGATGTGTGTGGGAAAGCCTAATACTACCTTTTACTCTTAAACATTTCCTTTTCTTAAAAGACTCTTTCCCCCAAAGATTATGTAAACAAGGATATGCCATTCCCTGAATGTCCGAATTGTTCTGTACCGTCAGATCAAGAGGGAACAAGAAACACAATCAAAAAATTGAGAACACTTCATGCCCATAATCAACTCCTTTACTTTCATTCATCAGGTTGTGTGAAAGAGTTTTGGAATTAAGCACTTATTTCAAGAAAAACAAAAGTCTTTCCTGAGGTCAAAGGTGAAGGATGACAACCAGCTTCTTTTAAGTTAATATTGCCATGTTACAGACATATTACTCTGATTGAAGTGCATATATCATTCAAGGTACTGTATATAAATGCAATACAGAGAGAGTAATTAACAACTACTGAGCTTTATGTTGTTTTAAAGGTCTGCACAGCCATGACACCTGTGTTTAATAATACTAAATTCTGTTAATAGTCTGAATTCTTCCTACAGCTACAAAAGAAAAAGCCATAAGGATACCCTTATTCATATACTGATGCTAATATTCAAATTAGACAGTTATCTCCTGTCTGAACAACTTAAAAGTTGTAATGACCAAGGCTTTCACACCTTTTGCAGTTGATAGTTTCTATAAACAGCAAAGAGACACTTCCATATAAGACCCCACTACAGAACTATGAAGGAAACCACAGAAGGCATCCTAAATGTAAAGATTCTTATATAAACTAAAATGTGCATTCTATATATATATAGAACATGCAGTTCCTTAACTGACTGCAGTACAGACGCATTAAGAGGGACCTTTTTTTTTCCAATGAAGCCTCAAAAATAAAAATTAATCTGGTATCTGTGACAATATTCTGTAATGGATTCTTGCCCCCAATTTGCTTTACTTTCAATTCTGAGAAGACAATTTTCATTTGTGAAGACAATTTCTTTATGCTCTTTTCTTTCAACTCTTGGGAAGACAAGGTATTTGTATCTCACTACGGAACTGCCAAACGTAACTGTAACTAGTACAACAGTTGTCAGCATCTGATGTCAACTGAAAAGGCCAAAGTCTATTTAAGTTTGCATATGGCAAACTGATCTCCAGAGAGAACTTCTGATTCCAGGGAAGAAATATGGCTGTCAAAGAGCCAAGCATGACAGCTCACACCACTCAGAACCTATAACAGGATTTTCCCTTTGTCTTGTAAAGGAAAGATGATATTTCTTATTTGAAGTTCAAACAGGTATGACCAAATACTGCTAACTGAAAGTAAAAATTCTGAAATTTTAACAAAGACTTCTGCTTCCTGTCAAAGAAAAAGTACAGTGAAAATACTCACATGCAGCAGGATAAATATGGCCTGTCTGACAACCGATACATTTACAATAAAAGTACGTTTTACAGTAGAAGTTTGTAACTGTTTTTTCTCACAACTGTTAACACCCAGAGGAGAATGACATAATATTTTAAAATTCCTTTTATAATTGCCTACACATTATTTAGTAATATAATAAAACTGAAATTCAGTTTTAGTAAAATACTCTACTTCTACTCAGCTGAAAACAAAATTTTCTTTTCCTCTCTTGGGAAAACAAGAGGTGGGAAAAACTAGAAAATAACCAATCAAAGTGAACACCGAGTATCCAGGTGGTAAAGTTTTCCGGTATGCAAAACACAACTAACAGGTCATGATGCCAAAATAAACATTCAGCCAAAATCTGAGGAAATAAAAGCCTGAAGGCTTCTCACCTTTAGCTCTGCTTGTATGAATTCTGCCACGAACCCAAACCACTTCATCAGCCTTCTCGACTGTCAAGTCTTTTATTCGAACCAAAACTCTATCTGAATTACAGAAAAACAAATAATACCACAATCTTAAAAACAATTGAAAATAAATTTTATGCAGAACATTTTTTCACTTTGAATTCCAAAGACATCATCCATCATTGATAAAATACATAATACATTGAAAACATTATTTTTTGTATCTACAGGATAATAGACATACTGAAAACGGAAAAGATAGTCTTTCCTTTCTCAGTGTATTGTACTCAATCAAGTAGTTATAAATTGGTTCAAGTTTATGGTTTGACTTACACAGCAGGGTCAAACTGCACTAAAACAAAAGCAAGACTTAATGTAGTTCACGGATGGAAGAACCCAGCCTGACTACAGCATTTTTGATAGGACTTCCCTGTGCTGCAACTGTACTGCCTGTACTTCTTAATCCGAACATTGATTTGGAAAGGTCAGATTTTGGATAGCAAAGGAAAAGTAAGTTATGAAGGAAAATATTTTTAAATAAATCAGGGCAATTATGAACTGCTAATATGCTGGCTGCATGACACTATTCCTTGAGAAGTACTTGTTTGATTGTATTTTTTCCAGCCAAATGTATTTTTGCATGGTCTTAAACACTTATTTCTTACAGTACCTACAAATGAGTTAGAGGGTATATACAGCATATTTCTAACAGCTTCACTTACTCATTTACAGTTTGCATGTGGTAAAAATACTGCTTATTAGACAAAAGAAAAACCTCTAAGGGAGATATTGACCCTTATGGGTCTCCTTTTCAACTTGAGATATTTTAATATTCTATGAGTCTATGATATGTAACGCAAATAAATTCACTCTCGTTTTATCACAGACTTCTCAGTTGTTTCAAAATAACATTAAATTTACTAAGACACTTCCACTTGAGACTTTTCCCACCAGAACTCTCCCAAAGTTTGCCTACCCTAAGTTACCATCTGCTGTTCTGGACTCTTTTTCTCTGTCTCTGAATACCAGTCACAGCTTGCCCTCCAAGCCTATTATTCTGCACTAGAAATTTTAGGGGGTGGAAAATGTTTATTAGCTTATGCTCAGAGCAGTGCAGTTTCTTCTTCACAGGCAAACATCAAAACAAGAACAGAATGAAAGTGCACAGAAAAATGTGATGGGAAATTGATTCAAATACATTAATAATGTGTGTGTGTGCACCAGTGCACTGGGGAAGGGAAAAAAGGGAATAAAGATGTTCTCACTTGCTAGCAGCTTCTGACATTTAAACTTTAACAGCACAGTTCTATAGGAAACATGCAACCAGTACAATCCATACACTTTAGTATTCTGAGAGTCTGATATTCAGACAGCTAAAATTACCTCAGTCAACTTAAAACTGTATTGTTAGAAACATTTTCCAGGCACAAGTATAAAGACAGAATGGGGTGCTACTTTTTTAATGGATACTTAGTGTTTCAGGAACCATCTGCATTAGATAAATATTTTTTAAGTCTTTTGTATACATAATGGTTCATGTTTCCTTGAGACTAAACAAGACACCTTTAACACAAAAAAAATTTATATGGTATGAATTATTAAAAACTATTTCACCTTTAATAATAGGGGTATTTAAGCAGTATCAAAACAGTCATCATAAAATCATTTTTTCCAACAGCAGATTGCAGAATCACAGCATGGCTGAAGCTGGGAGGGGCCTCTCTGGAGGTCACCTTGGCCAACCCCCTGCTCAAGCAGAGCCACGTAGAGACAGTTGTCCAAGACTGTATTCTGATGGTTTTTTAGTATCTTCATGGAGGGAGACTCAACAATTACCTTGGGCAACCTACGCTAGCATTTAGTCACCCTCACAGTAAAAAATGATTCTATGTTCAGAGAGAACTTCCTCTGTTTCGGTTTGTGCACATCTCTGGTCCTGTCACTGGGCACCACTGAAAACAGCTACATGTAGCAACTGTCATGCCACTTTGTTTCCCTCCTTCAACATTTCCTGCTCTACTCTGCTTTTCCTCTCATTTCTAAAATGCAAGTAGCTCATGGTAATGCCTGCATTTCTTAGGGTAAGCAATTGTTTGTCATTCATTTTTCTATTGTCCAACTACCATGCTGTAGCTCAAATCTTCCTTCTTTACTCTCATGTATCAATTCACCTGGAACTCCTTTCAGTTAATTTCTTCCATGGAAAAATTTAAGCTTCTTGCTCTCACTTTTAAGGTCCTGTTAAAAACATACTCTTCAGACTGTCACCTACATGTTCTTTCACAAATACACGCGATACTTACATTTTCTGGACACATAAACACAGATAACTAAATAATGCAAAAAATACATGTTTAAACCTTGCTATAGTTGCCATGAAGAGAAGGGAACAAAGACATTAAACAAAGTTCAAACAAAATGCTGTAAGTCTCAAACTAGACTTCCAGTCCCAATTCAATACTCATGCTACCTCAACATTCATTGCCATTTTGAATCATGTTTATAGGGAAACTTTAGGGTCTATTTCCATCATGTATAGCACAATCCCCTCTATTCAACAATCTAAACATCCTTAACTTTCAGAACACTAACCTCGTCTAAACATGGAAGAAGAGGCTAAAACCTCAAAAAGCTGTGTGGGTTATACAAGACAATCTCTTTTCCACTCCCAGACCCATACCCCAGTATGTTCATTTAGCTTGCATCACAGAGTTGTGAACAGTATGATCAATATTTCTGTTGCCTCTGTGAAGTGCCAGCATCCTTACAAGGCTAGAAAATTTGAAAAAGAGAATATAAATTTAATAAAAAGTCCTGAAAGCCAAAAGCAGTATAAGATGAAGCAGCTTCCAGGTACAGGAGATTAAAGTAATGGGGCTGAAGGGAGAAAAAGGCAAATGAAGTTTTACTAGCAATCATAGCCTGAAGCACGCAGGAAGGATTTAAAGACATGATGTGAGAACATCACACAGCACAGCCAGCATCAGCAGAAGAAAGGCTGAAGTGGGTGAAGAATGAAGGCACAGGTGTGAGTGAGATAGTGAGATCAGTAGAGCAAGGTGGAGTGTCTATACAACAACTCTGTGAACACGCTAAGGGTTTTAATTTGCTTGCAGAGGAACAAGAATCTGAGTATGGTGAAAGGACAATAAGTCTATCCACAGAAATAGGGAATAATTTGCTCCAAACACTCCAAGCTTTTCAACTTCCCATGTTCTGCCACTGTCCGCAGGAGAGTGCAGTTACCACAGCAAGCCTAAAGGCAACAGTGCTGTAGAGCTACAACTGAGCGGTTTTGTCTGTTGGCTCCAGTTACCAGACAGTATGCGGAGCTGCACGTGTCACACCACAATTCATTACTCTGACTTAGAAATGGCATGCACCCCCAGTCTTCAGAAACAAAGAAAATAAACAGTACAGGTGTGAACACTCACATCTGTGCTCCCCTGCAACCTCCTGCCCCAGGCAGTAGTCCTTCTAAGACACTCAATGCAAGCAGAATACATTGGGGAAAAGTATATACACACTACTAATGATGAGTGATGACTTCACCCTCCCCTGAGCCCTTTGATAAGAGCTCTCCCTTAGCAGGAACTACTGAATCTTTAACTAAGGGAGCATTAGTCTCAAGAAAGGGACTAGCCTGATCCTTAACTTTTTTGTTAGAAGTATTTTAGCGTTCACTGTTACCTAATTCTGGCGTTCTAGATAATAATCTTCTAAAAAATGGAACAGCAAGAGTGTTTTAAGTTGTATTTGAATGAAAATGAAATTCTATTGTATTTTAATGAAACACCCATTCAATCTTACCCACACACTGGCTAAGACTTTTTTTCTTAAACAAGGATCGAGTGTCAAGGGGACAACAGATCTGAGCACAGCACTCTGCCCTTCTCATATCATTTCCTGTAGCTCTCACCAGTTTTCCTTCTCAAAGTATTCTTTTTTTCGCCACAGTATTTTTGAGTGTTTCTTTTGACTGTGAGGCAACTGGAGGGGCACTTTCTCCATGAGACTAGGATTTGATCCATCATCTCGATCTGCCAGCTTTGGTCTCTCACACAATTGTTTGCTACAGGGTGTGAAAGTGTCAGAGGAAACAGCTTGCTGAAACTCTAGTGAGCTAAATGCCATCACAGAAGAGTGCAGGGAAGAGAGATCCAATAGGACAATTTTTTAGCCTGCAGTTAGCAATGCAGGCTAACCAGTCAGATGCTAACTTGGAGTTACCAATTTTTCTTAAAAGCACACCTTTTAGGTTACAACTGCACACCAGTTCATGGCTTGTTATGTGGTTACATGTAACTATGGATGGCTGTATTCCTCCCCCTTCTAGCAGTCATCAGACCCCCAGCCAGCCTCTTTCACTTTGCTAGGCTGGCTAAACAAATTGTCGTTACTGGCATGTTGACACAGATCAGCAGAAGACCCAGCATCAGGGAGACCAGAGATGCCAGCAGCTGGGATGGCTTCCATTGTGATTTCATCTTTAGTTCCCTTTCTTTGATAGCTAATATGTATTTTATTCAATAATGACTGTTAATACAGTCTCTAGTGATCTTCTTGTCCTGTTACATTCTCGACATAATGTTCCCCTTCAGTTGGTTTCCACCTATGGTAGCTTTTGTGGCTCCTCCTCTTCCCTACATTCGGCAATTCCCTTCCTAAGGTCAACCAAAACAACAATTCGGGGGGGGGAATCACCCAAACACAGATGATGTTCATTTTTTACATTTCATTATGAAGAAGTTACAAGAAGCCAATCTATTACCTTCCCTCGCCCATTTCATGCACTGAATAGGAAGAAGATTAGTATTTCTTGGGATGAGATTGTTCTCTATCTAACAAGTATTTCTGAATCTCAATCCCCCATCAGCAGAAACTAAGGATTTCCTGAATTCATAGTGGTGTGGATAATCATAGAATAGTTAGGTCCTCATATGCAGAAGTAATGAAGGTGATATAAGCAGACAGCTATCCTACTGAGAGCACTGCTGCAGCAAGCCATAGCAGAACTTACCCCAAACAAATTAAAAATGACATCTCTGACTCGGTACATTACAAATAATTATAATCTAAAGCAAGAAGAGTCAAGCCTGCAGTAAGGGACAGAGACAGTAGCTGACAAGCTGTGTAGGGCATGGTCCAGGCATAGCAAAGACTGAGATTACATTACCTCTCTGGACCCAGATTCAATATCCAACCACATTCATAATTTTTTTTCCTTCTACGTAACTCAAATTTCCTGTGTTCCCACCTGTGCCCATCACCTCTTGTCCAATTACCACACACCTTCAAGAAGCCCAGCTTTGTCTTCTCTACACCCTCCATTAGGTAGCTTTAAACAGTCATAACATCACCTCACAGCTTCCTCTTCTCCAGGATGACCAAGCCCAGTTCCCTTAGCCTCACCACAGAGATCCTGTGCCCTAGTCCCCTGAACAATTTGGTAGCTCTATACCGGACTGGCTCCAAAATGTTCACATTTTCCTAGCACCAGAGAGCCCAAAACTGGACACAACACTCCAAACACAGCCTCACATGTGCCAAATGCATTCAAATAAAGGAAATGGCAGCGAGATTTGAATGAAAATGTGTGATAAATTATTTCTCAAACAAGTACTGAAGACATCAAGTATAGAACTGTCCTTCACTCCTCCCCCCTTTTTAAAAAACTTTTCTTGTTTTTCAACTGACCTGGTTTCTCTTGAGATTGTATCATTGAGGACACTCCATATCTTTCTTTAGCATAATCCTAAAATGGACGTGAGAAACATATATCAAAGCAGCACATATAAAAAGATGAAAAAAAAATTACAAAGTTAATGGAGGCAATACAAAAAAATCAGCTGTAACAATAAAGTCAAGAAATTGTGCTTTAGACTCTGAGATAAGCAAGAGAATTGTGCCGTGTAAGAAAAAAAAATTACAACAAGAGCAAACATTAAGATCATTACTTGCTATACAGATGTTAGTGTGAATAGTCCTACATAAAGCCTACCCCCTGCAAAAACATTCAAGTCCTACAGAAGCAGGTCCATTGCTAAGTATTTCCTTCCCATACCCAGGCACACTAGGAAATCCAGCAGATCATGCCATTATGACAGGCAAAGCAAGCTCAACTGACTGCTAACAAAACCTGCTAGGTAAGACACAGGGTGGGGGAAGGATGCAGCCTTTTCATCAAAAAGATCACAATTCTCCCTTTCCAATCAAGCACACTCATTTAAAAGAAACAAAAAAAAAAAAAAAAGCACTATAGTTTATTTATTTTACTCTACTCAATATATGAACCTAAGATAATTCCAAATATTTTATTTTGGGTGCTCTTCACCTCCTTGCTTTTGTTGAATTACAGTCCATGTATAATTCTACAGAAGCCATCTTTACCCAGAATTCCTTACTGCTGATGCATTTTTGGTCTTTCAACAGCAAGCAAAATCGAAAAGAACTGATGCTTGGGGATTTTTCAGCACTGATCTGCGATTTCCAAGTGCAAGACAGAAACACCTGTGAGGCCAGCAGGCTCCACGGGTGCCCATGCAGCAGTAGGCAGCTACGGAGCAGCAGCGCAGTCCCGTAGGGGGAAGGGCACAGAGACAGGGCTGCGCTGCTTCTCAACGCTCAGGCGGGGCCTCCTCCACCCACACACGCGGAGACCAGACCCCAGCAGGGCTCTGCAAACGTCTCGTAACGGAGAGGGGCAGAACACTTCAGTGGATCACTAACTGGCTGGGGCCAGAGAAGGGGAAGGCGGATGGGAGCCAAAGCAAAAGGCAGCTCTACCCTGGGGCCGGGTCAGGCACTCCCAGGCCTTGCCTCCCCACCCCGCAGGGGACGCTGCTGTCTGCTGCCTCCGCGCCGGCCCCAGCCCCGCGCTAGGCCGGACCATGCCCTTTCCCTCTCTCGGGGCGCACAGCCTCGACGCCGCGCCCGTTCCCTCCCTGCTGAGACCCACATCAGCAGCCGACGACTCATCGCTCTCCGGGCGGCGGTCCTGGCCCTGGCCGCGACCGGCGGCACTCGGCATCCTGCTGCAGCCGGCACAGACCTTCTAGCACGGCAAGACAGCGGCACCACACAGCCCCGTGCGCTACGCCGCTTCCCGTACCCAGCTCTCGCGAGAGAGGAGACCTCAGCGTGAGAACGCCGGACCTCCCTCCTGCTGGGCGACCTATCGCGAGAGCTGAGTCTGGGTGTCTGCCTGTCCGTGTGCCTGTGCCTCTTCCTCTGCCGGCGGGTCTGTGCTTGGCAGCGGGCAGTTTGCGTCCGGCTAACGCCTGCTGCGTCGGGCGGGGCCGGGCCGGGAGGTGCCGACGGGCAGCGAGGTGCCTCGGGGCCGGAAGATGCCGCTTGCTTCCCGCCCTGCGGCGGGCGGGGCTGCTGCTTGCCGCCCCGCCGCCTCTGAGTTAAAGGCCGGCGGCGCCCGAAATGGTCTCCCCCGCGGAAGTACTGCCGTTCTGAGGGGCTCAGTGCCTCCAGCTCTGCTTTGATGCTGAGAGGAAGAGCGGAGGTGGGCTGGCCTGACCCGTAGCTCTGAGATTGGGCAGTGCGGTTCTTGCTAGCCCTGCTTCAAAGTCTGGCATGTTACTGTCTGAGGTAACGTGCTGGACTGTGAGGTGACTAACTAACGTGCTCGGCGTAGCTTGGTAGCCGAAGCAGAGTGCTCTTTTGTTCTATTTTATTGGCAAATCTGTCTTGCCAGTCCTCAGCCTGATCGCGGTTTAATCTCCCGTACCCCTTCCAGTTCCAGAGTTTATTATTAGCTAAAACCCAGAGTAGATCTCGTAGCTGGCAGAAAATGAACGTTGGTTCAAATCCAGGTGTTTCCCTCCAGCTGGGTGCTTAAATCAGTGCTACGGTGTTGAGGTCTGGGCTTGCTGCAGGTGCCAGCATTCAAATGGCAGAAATCAAAGTTGCAAGCAGCTGTTGAGTCCTATGACTGTAAATTTGTTTTGTGCAGGACAAGGAGTTAGCTGTCCTGATTTAAACAGCAGTTTTGAATTTTCACATTTGACTAATTCCTCTTGCGGTACCAATTAGAGTTCTTAGTTTCCTGTCTTGCAGTTGTTTATTTTGCTGCACTTTGTACTGCATTGGTTCAGCATCTCTTCGCGTGGGAACCCCCTTGCAAAGTTCCCCTTCTGCGTCTGTCTCTGAGAATTGTGTGCTTCACCGTAAGACCTCAGCTCTCACAAAATCCTTTCTTCTCATGCAAAACGCTATTGCAAAGAATTATGATCCAGTAACAGAGAAAGGAAATCATAGTCGGTTTTCATACCTCCTCACCACATGAAACAAATTTCTGACAGTCGGGTGTCATGCAGCATACTTAATTGATAATTTAACAGTAACAGAACACGTGGATTTCGTACAGTGTGTCAGTTAAGTCTTTTCTGTTACTTGTCACTTAGAACACAAGGCTGAGCAGAACCACGGCTGAACCTTATCTGACAGGCAGATGCAAATCTTGTGCCTCACCACGGAGTAGACAGTACCATCTGTACAACAGAGTGCCCTGTAATTCTCGGCATTTCATTGACTTTGCTGTGAAATTCAAACAAAACAAACCAACCCGGTAACCCCTATTTTTATGCTGGAAGCCTTCCACTGTGAATAGCATTAATGACTCTTTCCTCGGGGGCAAATGACCTGAAGGTGGTTCTGCAGGAAAAACCCTCTTATTATAATGAGAGTGTTAACTGAAGGCAAAATATGGCCGTTTAAAGGGCAATGTAGCTAATTATTCCATTGCCAAACTTTCAGAAGAGGCATTTTCGGCGTTCATGCTCTCAGGTCATTTGTCCAGTATCCCTTTGTCTTGCAGCACAGAAACAGGTTTTTTTTGGACTTAATTCTGCAATACACTAAAAATAGAAAAATAAATTCATTTTAGGAAGAATTACTGACTAGTTATTTCATATTTGGTTACATAAACCTCTCAAAAGCCTCCATTTAATTTGGGGCTGCAGGAAAAATATCATTTTCCTATATCAATCTTACAAAATTTATTACAAATCTTCTGTTAAGGAAACAAAATACTTTGTGCAGACGATGTAGCTCATCTGCTGCACCTTCTGTTTCGTTGCACTATTATTGAAAATAGTGTAATTGGGGCAGTACCTGCAGTGAACCTTAGAGTAGTAAGTATGAGCAAAGCCAGCGCTGGGCCTGGGTGGGAGGCAGAGGGGCTGGGGGACCTGCTGGGGGAGGGGGCAGCCAGCGCTGTCCCCTGGGCCTTCCCAGAGGATTACCAAATGGAAATGACATCACCCGCAGCCAATCGGGGGGCCCCGGGGGTACAGCTGGATGGAAGCCATATTCCACTTAAGTAACAAGACATGACATACCATGTGCTAATGCTAAATAATTTATCCCTCAGGCATATAGTGAATTGCAAAGCCAAGCTGAGGCCTGGTCAACAGTTTGTACTTTAAATTAAAACTGGCTTTTCCGTCTTCAAGGGAAGGAGGGGGTTGTCAACTGTTGTGATCAAAAGTGGAACACAGAAATC
>JAOEHY010017123.1:0-19379 GCA_025447955.1 Psilopsiagon aurifrons
ACTGTGAGGGTGGTGAGGCACTGGAATGGGTTGCCCATGGAAGTTGTGAATGCTCCATCCCTGGCGGTGTTCAAGGCTGGGTTGGACAGAGCCTTGGGTGGACACCTCACACATGGTTTAGTGTGAGGTGTCCCTGCCCATGTCAGGGATGTTGGAACTGGATGGTCTTAAGGTCCTTTCAAACCCTAACTATTCTATGATTCTATCCACTTGGACAAGTCTCATCGCTTCAGCTTATGCTTTTTCAGCAGGCTGTACTGATGTGACTGCCTGACTCCTTCAATTCAGTGGAGTTCAATTATTGCTGAGTATACAGCAGCCAGCAACAGCTTTCAAGTGCACACTACTCTGTGGATTATGATCCCCCTCTGACTCCAAAGTAATTGTTGGTGATTTTGTAACAAAGCTCCCTCGCTAATATCATGTGAATGAGCTGTGGTGTTAATATTGTGACACTCATCAGAGTGATGATAAAAGCTTTTATACGCTGTCCCAAGTTGCTGGGCCCTGAATAAGATGGGAAAAAACTTCTTGCAGCCAATCTCTGGGGCAAGACCCATCCCAGTACTTCCTGTTACAGTAAAGGCCAGTCCTATTTGTTTTCAGGTCAAGTGAGAAGTATCTTTCTGGTAATAACATGGAGCTATCAAAATGCCCAATTCAAGGCAGGCAGGAGGGAACCTCATGGGAACCACCTTTTGTCCAAAGTAAAGAGTGAGAAGTCAGGTCAGGTCTTAAGATCTTCACTGAAAATGATCTGCAGACTGCTCTTAGCCTGTTGATGTTATCCTGATGATCTTATTTTCTTTAGAGACAACTTTATCATTAACATAAATGTATAAATAACCTCCTTTGCTAGGTGAGAAAGTGCTGCAATTTCTCTCCTATTCCAAATAATTTCTCATTTTCTTCTGCTCTCATTTTAAAATCTTGAGGCTAAACCTTCCCTGAAGACTCTAGCTTTCCAATAACTTCAACTTCACCAACATAAGCTTATTCTTCTCCTTGTGCCTCTGCTGCTCATGCTTTAGGTTCTGCTGCTACAAGTGTGGAAATTTCACTTTGATTGCTTTCCATTTTCCCCTCTGCCTACAGTAAATTTTATATAGCAGCCACACAGCTATTCATCCCTTTATGATCCCTGCTCTGCTACAATTCAGAGTCTCAATGTTGCCTTCTCTCCAGCCTCGTTTCTCTCAAACCTAAATCCAAACAGCAGAATCTCAAGTATCCTGGGTCTATTACCTACAAGTAAAGAGCTAGGTACCTTTCCTCTCCTGCAGTCCCTCAGATCTTAAATATCCCCTAGGATGGATTGTTATTACCTGTTATGTTTTCATGCTGGTTTGATGTTTAGATCTTCCTGAGGAGTTCTCTTTGGGCTTGCATCCTGACACTGGCCCTAAGCTGGACCCTGCAGTTACTCGGTCACCCTCTCTCAGGGGCTTTCTGCAAAGCAGGGACCTCCTGCAGGAGGGGGCTGAATTGCTTGCCCTGGGCTGCTGCAGGATGAGAGGAAAGCAGAGCCTCCGTCTGCTCATCCTGGTGCTGAAGTCCCTTAGTGTCATTAGGGGTAGAACTGATAAGGGGGGTTAGGTGTGGGGGTTTTTTTTATGCATCAGCT
This sequence comes from Psilopsiagon aurifrons, assembly GCA_025447955.1. Classification (NCBI taxonomy): domain Eukaryota; kingdom Metazoa; phylum Chordata; class Aves; order Psittaciformes; family Psittacidae; genus Psilopsiagon; species Psilopsiagon aurifrons. The sequence goes on from JAOEHY010017123.1 coordinate 1,625, forward strand.
TTGCATACAGAAACATTGATTCACTAAAACAGACTCATCTTTTCATGCAAATTTGTTCTTCCTCAAATCCTTGTCACTACCAGAATGCAAAAGTGAAGCAGCAAATAGCTGCTGATTAGGACATTTTCCCTGACCAAAGAGAAACAGGTCCAAATCTCTTGTCAGAATAGCACCTGGTAAGATTGTGAACCTGGGTATGTGGTGTCCCAACTGAGTTCCTGAGTCACTGAATTATTTCAGGATAGAAATTTTATGCCCATTTATCAACCATTTTCATCTGTTCCATCACTTTTCAGGGTTTTATATAACAAAACTGAGAAACAGAAAAATCTTCCTCCCCTTTCCCCCTAAAAAACCCTATTAACCATGTACTGAGTTTCTGTTTTTGAATCATATATTTGAATTGTCACGTATGGAGGTTTGCTTAGCGAGCTCTTGGTTGGAACACGTTAAATGTGTTTGCAGATTACTAAATCTTATTCTACAAGAACACACTCATATAGCCAGGGGCCATACAAATACCTAGACAAGCGTTCATGTGGATAAAATGCTTCTATTACCTTTGTCTTTCTGTGCAAACAACAGTTGCTGTCCTCCCAAGAAAAAGTATAGCCGTAAACAAAATACAAAAATATGAACAATTGGGAGTACGTCTATCAATTATAAATACTTGTGAAGAGACAAGAAATATAAAGCATTTAGTGTTATTTACACATGATGCTTGGCATTAGTTCTTTAAGTGCTGATACAAAATTCCAGCAAGTACAGACAACTGTGAGGAAGGTAGTTTACTCCACTGATGCATGCTTGGCTATCTGCTCATGTGGTGTGCTCCGAAGTGATCCCTTCTTGGAAAATGAGAAGTTCTCAGCTGGGGATACTCCTTCCAAAAACTACAACTGAAAAAACTTTTTTTTTTTTCTTTGTTTCTGTTTTGAGCCTTTCTTCCATCAGAACCTTGAATAAATGAGCAGTAAGGTGAGTGATAAGCAGATGTTCCACCTAGGATACTGTATAAATTTGCAGAGATAAGAGGCAAGAATGAAAATGGTCGCAGTAGAAAATGAAAAGAGAACTAAAAATGAAGAGTTTGACATAGTCCTGAAAATGAAATATTATTTTTTTTTTACATCTCCTGCCATGACTGCACCATACATCTGCCTCATTCCTTATTATGTGTGTTAGCAGAGAAGAGGGAGCACAAACTAAGAAACAACTTAAAATGCATGCCTTGCCAAAGTAACTAGATCTTGTTTCACTGCTGTGATGACTCCCTGGACTCTACGCTTTGCTTCCCTGTAAACACTTTTTTCCCATGTGATCTCACAGTCTTCTGCTGCACCAATTCATTAACATGTCCATAGCCACATATAGTTGCAACCTGTGGAATTCACTCTCACTTGAACCTGCTGCACATAATAACCATGCCTGCCTTCACTAAGGAATAACACTTAGCTGACAGCTGGGTAAGTGCTTCAAATAAGGCCTTGGGCACTGCAACAGGTATTCTTGGCTGAGGCTTTCAGGTACTAAAATCATACAAATAAATAATGACACTTCATCTTGGTGATCTGTGCATTGCTTTAGCAGTCAGCCCTTCCAGTAAGTCAACAAGTAGTAAAGCATAAAATTATAGATGTAGACTTGTTCTAATGGATTTGTGCTGTTGATCTCTGTTGCTTACTGTTCTCATGCAGTTGCTTAACAGTATGCTAAAGGATGAGAGAAAAGACTTACCCTTAATTAAGGGAAGTAATTGTCTTCCAGTGCACAAAGGACAGTCACTGCAACAGTCAAAGTAATAATGATAATAGCGTAGCTACCTGCAGGTAACGCTGGCCTCCAAGCAAGCAACAGGTTTGTGTTTTCATTATATCCCCTGACTGCTGGTTAGCAGGCTGCTGACAAGGTAGTTTATTCTGCTTTGTACCTGTGATGGTTGTAATGTAAAGGCTGCCAGAAAAAAATTGCTAAGTTTTGCCAGGCACTCCATCATAGCATGATAAAGCAGAAAAGTGGAGCCATGGGAATGCCAGGTTGTCATGGAAGGACCATAGCTTTGTCTAACTTCATCTGCAGTGGGTGCTCTGGGAGTATGAGTACTTACATGTTTGCAGGGTCATGGCCCATGCTGACAGCAAAGATGCAGTTTCTCTTCCAGTCCCATGTACGACAAATCTTCATGCATGGCATCTGTAGCTATTTGAAGGAGACAGTCCTCATGCTAACAACAACAACAAAAAAATCCAATAGTTGCTGTTTTTTCCATGCTGTCCTTGCAAAAAACCTTAGTGTGTCCTCCAACAGCATCTCCATGTCTCATTCTGTATTTCCACTCCAAGCCTCTTTCCCTTGCACCTGTTGTGATAGGTACACAAACTTCTAACTGTAGTTCAGAATAATTGGGTAGATCTCAAATTTATAAACAAGTTGTAGGCCAAAAAGCAAAATCGGCAATTGCAGGTGCAAGTGGGACTGCACAGGCAGAGAACTAGGACTGAAGCTCACAGCAGCCGCTTCTCTTACATACAGCAATCGGTACTGGCTGGAGTGGGGGCCTTCACTTAATACCCAACAACAATTCCCTAAAAATAACATGGCTGTAAACTCATTCTAAAGTACATCCTGGCATTGCAGGCTTGTGTTAACACCCTGTGAAACTGAACCAAGAGGGAAGATGCAAAGCAGGCTTCTGTGACCAGTCATTTCACTTCTAAAACTCACTACTATGCAAATACAATACATTGTTCTTGTTTTAATGTGCCTATCCTTGCATCTGCACTTAATGCCAGGAATGGTCACCAAATCTGACTTTGAAATAAATATTTTGGAACGTGGTTAGAAAACAAATACTAAAACTGTAATCATGAGTAGCTTCATTGGGAAAGATGATGCTAAGCGTTACTTGTTTGTGACAGCTGGGAGTTCATCTGTTGGTAATAGCTAATACAAAATATAGCTTGTGTCGTCATGTGTCTTGCAATTTTTTTATGCTATGTTTAAACCTGGGGCAAAAAAAGGGGAAGGGGAGGGGCAAAGAGCAATGCTTCAGGTAACATCTTAAATCAATTTACAGAAGTCCAACTGACATCCCCTTCCTCCTCACCCCCTGAACAAAAGCCAAAGGCTGCAGAGAGAAAGAGGATGCATTCAAACCATGCTAACTTCAGCAGAAATCAGGAAAGCTGCCACCTCAAAATAACAGGTTGCTCTCCCAGGCACCAGCTGAGACTACAAGAGCTACAGGGCACAAGTGTGTGTGATGTGGATTCCCGTGTTAGGAGGGGGAAGATTTAAATAGGAAACTTCAGTAATGGGTACTCTACTTTTCTTTTAGATCTGAGCTTTGAAAGCATTTCCTTGGTTTTGGGTTGGGTTTTTTTTTTCCCCAAAAAAGCCAAATTTCTTTCATTCTTCTACTCAATCCAGCACTACACAGACAAGTAAAAGTATTTTGTAGGAGGCAGAAATAGAAACAGAAGAGTTGATCTATCCATTCCAAGGATGGATTTTTATTTGTCTGAAAATTGTCATATAGTCACTGCATTTAGTTGCTCTTGGACCAGCAGTCAAAGGTGAATTTTTCTTTATTGGTGCTAATTACTGTATCTGCTTACCAGTGGCGACAAAACCCACCAGGGTCAGAAGATCGAGAAATGGCAAGAAAACTATGACTTCAACAGGTGTCTGTATGGGATTATTGAGTTACTGTCAAACCCATTCTAGTCTTACAAGTTTGAGTGACAATAGAATCTGAATCATCTGTTAAAAGCATCTTGTTTTATGAAGTCAGAATAATTACCACTCATCCTAATTTAATTTGCAGTAAAAAAGCCTCAGTGATGCATGACAGAGCTAACAGCATTTCTTCTCATGGTGACTGATAAATTCTCTTGGTCTCCAAAGTTCTTTTCAATGTCAGGCAGCTTTTGCTACTCCAGAATTGTTCTTGTAGACTTACATTTGAACAAGAGCATGTTTTATACAAATAGACTTCATTAGGATTGCAGGGTAAAATTCAGACAAACCAATAAATTTTGGAGATTGATTAAATTAGCATCTTATTTCTAAAAAGACGGTATTCAAAGATATGGATTTCATACAATACCTTCATAAAAATTGTTTCTGCCAATAAAATTTGGGTTGTAGAAGCAATGACTTACCACCCTTTTCACCATTTACAGAGAGATGATATTTTGTGCAAGAAAGTTATCAATACTGCTTGGAAAGTTCTTCTCTTTTGCTGATAAATGAGTATTCAAGCATTTAATCCTCATTCAGCTCTACAAATTTCATTGGCAGTGGAGGAATACCTGGTCTGCTGAAGTCTCATGTAGCTGAAATAGGTTCTACAAGGATGATTTAATAAGTTAAATGTACATTCTTAAATTGTACACGAGGTGGGGTTTTTGTTTGGTTGGGTTTTAGGGTTGGGGTTCTTTGTTGTTTTATTGGGTTTTTTTTTTTTTTTTTTTCTGAGGAGGGGGTGTTGGTTTTGGTTTCTGTTTATTTTCTTTGCTTTAACTGACGCAGTTTCTCCTCTAATTGAGCCCTATGAAACATTCCCCTTTGAGCTTCAACGAAAACCTCCTCAGAGCTCTACTTCTAGAAACAAGCTGAGGGAGTGGGCTGAAATTAGAGCTGCCTAAAACAAGCAGGGGCTTTGGATCAGAATGAGCTGGAATATTCAGGAAAACGTTGTGCTGACTCAAAGTGAAATTCTCTTGGTTTTGTTTTCCCAGTAAAATAAGGAAGAGACCTCCTTACCTGCACCTGTTTCACTTGACTCAAAAGCAGAAAGTTTGCTTTCTTTTAGCATCCGTTTGACAATTTTCAAAACAAATGTCAGATAAATGTCAAAGTATGTAACTTTCTCCTTTTTTCCTCTTTGGTTACCATTGCATGCTAAATCTGAACTGAATTCATGAAAGCTTTCCCTACCTACTTCCTCTTCCCAAAGGAGGAATTTTTCAACAAAATATTTACAGAAGTGTGCTTATAACTTCAGTTGCAGAGCTCCCGTCAGAAGCAGGTTTTGTGGCCTCTGAACAGGTTAGGCACTGAAATCTTTGTCCACAGGATGACGAATTCAAACAACCTTCAGTGACTCCTGTTTGATTAAACATTTAGATAGCCCTTTTTCTGTCCATTAAGAGCCTGGTCCATGAGAGGCTCTGATTTCCCTCAGGCAGGGCTGACATTTCTGTTCTCATAGCTAGTGTTGCTGCCCAGGGTCCTGTGGCACAAGGCACTACCCAGGTCCAGAGAATAAAGCTGATCCCTGCTGCGGCAGGGAGGTGGAATTGCCTCTCCAGGTGTGCATATAGGTGATGGTGAGAAATAAAAGAAGCCAGGGCAGCAACCACTGCCATGGGTAGCATTGGCAGTGACATCCAGGTGCCAAACAGCTTTCAGCTTTGTGTTGGCTTTAAAGCAAGAGAAAGGCTTGAAGGGAAGATTGAAAAATGGATGAGGAGCTCTCTGTAAACACTGGCAAAACCATCTCCCCTCAAGCCTGCAGGGCAGAATGACAAAGATAGAAATGCGGGTTTGAAACTTCCAGAGGGTAGTGGAGTGCCCTATACTACTCAGGGCAGGACAGCACATCTCCCTGTCCTCTTTGCAGCCTTTATGCCCATTGCTGCTAGCAGACCAAGCCATTCTGTTGTGCAGGAAAGCTGAACAAGAGCTGGTTAGATGGGGAAAAATAAACACACAAACAGTTGTGTGCAGCATTGGTGCTGACTGTTGTGCAGAAACAGCTTTCCAGTGTCTGTGGGGCCCTGGAAGATGAGAGAGGTCAGATACTCAAACCATCTTCTTTTTGGCCATGTGTTAGGATGACAGCCCAAAGCGTCACTAATCAAATAAAACTAATTTCTTCATGGTTTGAATGGGAACCCATTTTGGATCTGGGGAATAGTTGGATTATGCATATTAAGCTCTATCCTGATTCTGGCTGGAGATGTGGCCCATGTACTGCATTCAGGTCAAATGTTGGTTCCTTAAAGTTCTTGTGCATGGGAATCCAAGCTGTAGTTTATTGCAGCTTTATACAGCGGCATACAGAGTAGTGTTTAATATCTCATGGAACTAAACAGCATTATTCCCCAGATTGCACATCTGTGCAAACCTTAAAGCAGCCCCAGCTCACTTGCTATGTGCTTCCTAAAGCATTCTTCTCACAGTGCTCTTAGGACAAGAGAGAAGTGTGTGTGTAACAGTTCATGCATATGCAGTTTTTAGTGGTGAAAAGGGTTATTTGCTTTAATCAGTGCTAACTTCTATTTATGCATTCATTGGTGTGGCTGCCAAATTTGTAAACTGAGTGATTCAATAATTCTTCTTCTGTTCTGGTAATTACTGTGAAACAAGATAATGTGAGAAAACGACAGACTTCTTTCAATACTGAATTGTAGATGTGGAATATTTGACTGAATAGACTCATTAAAACACTTAATTCTTAGACTTGCCCATTCAGGAGTAAGGTTAAACATCACAAGTTGGGCTGATGAGGAATTTTAGTCAGGAATACTACGAATTATCACTTCATATTTTAGCACTTAAGAAAATGGGTAAAGCAGAACCATGGAACTTTTGAAAGGTTTTCTGTTCTATAAAGTCCAAAACGAAAAACTTTGCATGAGGGTTTCCTGTTTGTTTAGGTTGATCTTTTAAAGTTCTAAAATGCACTCAGTATTATGTGAAAGGCCAGCAGCAGCAGCTTACAATCAATGTTAAAGGGAGGGTGAATGCTAAGCTGCTATACAGAACTGTTGCAAAGCAGCATGCATAGTCAAAGAAAATAAATTCACTGTTCTGGGTAACTTAAACTATGACTACATCATCATCTCTGTCCTTAGGTTACCTGCTACCTGTTCACAACATATACAGTTGCATGCAAAGCTGTGATCTCCTCTGCCTGCTTTGCTTCTGCATCCACCATCTTACTGATCCACCAAACCCCAAACATAGCTTCTTCCTTCAGTTTGACCCCCTCTCCTTAGTTCATTTAGGTTGAAAGCACCTGCAATGCAAGTTTTCCCAAGCACTCCAGGCTGTGCCAAACCGCTTAAGGTCTTTTAAAATTCAGGACTGAGCAAGAGGCTTTGAAACCTGTAGTTAAGAGCTGTAAACCCCTAGTACAAATCTTGTCTCTTGCTAGTTCAACCCTTATCTTCACAGCTTCCTAATTTTATTAAATAATAGTCCCTAGACTCCCCTTATGAGAAGGTTCTGTTATAAATGATTGCCAACCAATGTATTTTCCTTTCTACTGTGCAGTAGGAGCAAAATTGAAGTTGCTCTGTACTTGGTGGGACACAAGGGAGTTTCAAGGCTGAGGATGACACAAAATGCATTCTCTGCTGTAGGCAGAAGAAACAAAATGTGTATTTTTAGACTACTAATAAGTTATGACCTCAATTAAAATAAGAGATACACCAGAAGTATTAACTGTAAAGAAAAGTGGAAGGTGTTTTTTTGTTCCACTGTATATTTAAGGGAAGATAAACCTAGCAAGCAACTGGGATAGTGAATTACTTAGAAAAGAGTGCAAGAACTATAGTTAAAGGTCAGTGAGATGTTACCAGCCTCTCTTTGTGACTACAATTGTATATGGTGGCATATATCCTTCTTCACAGGCAGGAAAGACAGATGACTGGAATCATAAAGATCAGCCTGATACATCACCATGATTTTCCCTCTAGGAAACTACAGAAGAAAGGTCATTTGACGAAAAGCTTCTAAAGACATCCTGTAATTACATGAGGTCCCCTGGATGGTTGCTGCCCTGCTTAACAGAAAGGCACTTTGCTTCATAGCTCTGGCTGTGGAAGAGGAGGCTGAAATTGTAAAGGAGCATGCAGAACTTGTTCCCCAAACTCAACAATTAATGTGTTAACGTTAAATGGAAACACCATGTTAATGTTACCAACCGACTGCATCAAGTTTTACTTAAATTTGGCCTGGTTTGGTAACACAATAATAATTAATATGCACTATCCTCACTAGAAGAAAGAAAAGGTATGTTGGACAAAAGATGACTTAGATTACTTATACCCTCAGTGTCAAGAGCTTTTGAAATCAAACAAGTAACTATGTATAATTCATGAGAGACTTGGTTTTTTTCTTCCACGTGTAACTACTAATCCAGAAAATGGCCACAGAATGAATTGTGATTTACCTTTAGGGAGCCTATAGCTCCTCAGCTGTGGATTAAAGGAATAAACTAGGTCTTATCCTAAAAAAAAAAAAAAAAAAATCCAAACAACTGAGATAGAAAGGATCACAGGGAATCCAGACCATTCTTCCTGCACAAAGGAGAAAGTACTTTCTTAAACTGTACTGACAATATGCTTGATGGCGCTCATACTCTCCTTTTCTCTCCTCTTGGAAATCCCTTGGTAATGGATATCCTATGCAGTGGATTCTACAGAATCTACTGCAGAGCTTTACTAAAAGGATAATTTCTTCCCCCTTGGGCTGTAAGTTGCCACTTCCTCCGGGGCATTTTGAGATGCACAAACCTTTTTCCATCCAATATTCTCTCAGCTTAGTGATTGGAAGAAAAATAACTGAACCTGAGTAGAAGAACAGTGTATTTGAGTTCTTAATGAAAACACCAAAGCTATTACCTTAGACTCTTTTCTATTGAGACTGTGGAAGGTTTCCCTCTGCATTTTAGTTGCTAGCTATAAAATCTGACTCAGCTATTGAGTTTTATAGCAGCTCAATCTGACAAAGCAAACAAAAAGACAGAGCTCATACATCAAGTGGTCCGTGACCACAAAGAAGTAAATCACATGGAGGATGCCTATTCAGTCATGTAGCTGTATCAGTTTTTTCCTCCTGGGAATGAAATGAAGGAGTCCCAGTAATGCCAAAAGTAACTAATGATACATTATCTGATGACCAAAGAAGACTGAAGAAGCTCTGGGCCAAATCTAATGCAGCTGCAATGCTTTAAGGCAATTGATTCATGTCAGCCTATGTTAGCAGAGGATTTAATTCTCCATGTTCAGATGACAATACATAACTATGCTTGCCATTGCAGTGCAGAAAAGATAGGTCTGAGATTTATTAGAGATGCAGTTACTGGATGGTTAAGTGTGAAGTGGTTCTGTTACTGCTCTGAACTCTTGAGGAGAAAAGCAAGTCTCTCCTGTTGATTTCCTCAGAGTATGTCCTACTTATGCAGGCTGTGTGCTAGGGGGTCGGGATTTGGGCCAGTGTTTGGCAACTCCAGAAATCAAAGACTTGGCACTTCAACTCATTTGCAAGTACCGTATAATGAGCTTTGAGATTTCCTCTTTATCTGAGTCTGCTCTCAGAAGGAGTTCTGTAGTCCATGTATATGAGGGTAGCATAAATGACAGGTGAGTCAAAGCCTTTTCCAGTCTCTTCTCTTTTGAACCTGAAGGATTATATGAGTTGTCTATGTTCTCCTGAACTTAATTGGAGTTTTACTTTCACTGTGTTAAGTCTCGGTGAAAGTTTGTTTCTACTCATCATGACAACGGTGGAAAGCTTTTTAAACAATATTGATCAGCAAGTTCAGCACTTTCTGGCTCCCCAAAACATTTCCAAGGCCAGAGACTGGTTTCTTTCCTCAACCCAATATCAGATTATCAGAAGGTAACTAAAATCCTGAAGTGAGCATAAGGTTCTGTACAGAACTCAGATTCAGCACTGTTAAGTGAAGAGAGGACTCATTTACTAAGCAAAAGACAACAAAACAAGCCAAATCATAACTGAAGTATGCTTCAAGGCTCTGTTTGAGCCTTCTAAATGGGTAGAACAGAAATTGATATGGTTTCGTTCTCATTTGCCTTACTTTGAACATTTTATATTTTTTAAAAAAATTTTGGGGTGCTTTTCAGACATCAGTTTTGGAAAGCATTGATATTGGCCTAACTCCCACTGAAGTCAGCAGGAGCTTCAAGTTATGAACTGACCATAAACCAAACTCACCAGAATGACCAGTTGTGATGGAAGAGAAAGGAAAATGGTCTTACTGAGGAATAAAGCAACTCCCTGGCAACCAGAAAAGTTGCTCTGGTAGCAGACTTCTCATGTGATGTCAACACACAACTTCTGCAGTGCTTTGGTTACCCTTGCTTCACAGAGAGGGTATTTCCTTACTGAGCAGAAAATGATCTAAGATACGTGGCAAGTAAACGGCCTTATGAACACTGACTCTTACAACTGACTCTTCTTTCTAGTGTAACTGTGACTGCAGTTCTCTGGAGTGGTAACATTTTCTGGCATTACCTTGAAATCAGGACCACAAGAAATCTTAGTAAGGAGCAACAGTATGACAGTGTCTTTGTACTTACAGAGAAATTTGACATGGTAGCTGAATTACACCTTGGTATTCCTGCAGATGGCAGTGGTACATGTTCTTGACATGGGACATCTCCAAAAGTTATGCTGTTTGCTTTCTGAAAAGTGGTGAAGTTACAGCTCTTGCTGCAGTAAGAAATACTGTCTTGAGTTCTGCTTTAGGACTTGTAGAAGATCATACAACTGCCTGCCTAACACCAGCCCAGAAAGGGCCTTCCTTAAGTCACCTCCAAAAGGAAAAGTAGGAGCTCTGATATGGGCAAAGGCTGCTTGAAAGGTGAGAAGCAGCAGGAAACAAATCTGAGCAAGGTATTTGGGACACTGAAATCTAGACTAAAGACAAACACAGGCTATCCAATGTAGTGCTGTACATAATGCTAAATACCAACTGCTTTCTCACAGTATTTTTGATAAGGACAGCTAAATAAGGGCAGGGAGAAGTGCAAGGCTGTTTTAACTATCCCTTTATATGTACGTTATGCATTTTCTTATCTTAATATTTAAGTATATATATGTTTATAGCTTCTGGGGCTACATTTGGGATTTAAACTGGACATGCCTTTTTAGGTTTCAGTTTGTTCACTGGGAGGATCTTTCCAAAGAGAGCTAATGCCACTGTTAATTAAAGGGCTTGTCAGCCCTGTGTGACAATCTCAGCTTTTAGTGACAGCAGCAGGAATTAATATTGTCATCTGACTTGTTCTGATGCTGGTTTAAAATAAATGGCTGAAGCATTAACTTCGTACGATTAGAAGTTAGGCTTTGCTGTCCCAAATACAATTGCATACCTGACCAGTTTTGACAATACACACCTGCCAGTGACCACTTAGAATGAAATAGAGGATGCAGTGCTTTGCATGGTTGCTGTTTCCTTTGCCTATCATCCTCTTAGCTCCATTACAGTAGGCAGTGTAAACTGTATTTTCTTCCACATCTCTTAAAAGGCCTCTTTATGAAGGCAGAATCAAGAGGAACACTTTATGCAGATTATACTGTGAGCTCTGCTGCTGTAAAATCAAGGAAGAAAAAGGGGTAAAGGAAGGATTTGAATTCTAACTTCTTGTGGCTGAATGGAAACAGAAAAATGTGGGGAGAAAAAACTTTTCCAGGTTAGGCTCTCAAGTTAGAAATAAGCCCTTTGCACTATGAAGCATTCAAACTATAAATTACAGAGGCTTTTCTTATTTTTAAAATGTGTGGATTTGTATCCCCCCATCTTGAAGGAGACCCAAGTGCCAAATACTGTTTCATTGTAGGATAATGGTAGGCAACTGTTTGTATGTGCACCTGAGACAAAACCACAAGGGGGAGGCCAGGGAGGTTGGAAGGTAGCAAGTCTCTTCAGGGCATATACTTCTCTAGCAAGTAAACAAGATGAGTCCTGAGCAGAGATCTTTAATATCTCATATTAAGGAAATAAAAAAGGGGAAAATTCCAATCGGTGCTCATATGAATCCCCAAACCTGCACATGACAAAAAACTTGACTTCATTTAGATCTCACCAAAATCTTTTCACTTTTAACCAGAAAAAATATGATTCTGATCATCAGCAACCTGTATTAAATTCTGGGTTTGTGCTATCATATTTGTCATTTTACGAGCTGGCGTTCTGTGCAAAAATAGAAATATTAATGCATGCTGATGCTTGTATTGGATCTAGCATACAAAGGAGCAGTTCAAGAGACAATCAACTGGCAGACTGCCATTTAGAAATGAGAAAATAATAATTCAAATGTGGTGAGAAAGTTACAAATGCCCTGCATGTGACAGCAGTGAAATTCTTGCCTGCATTAATACCTCGCTATTTCTGGGTTACTCCAAGTCCAGTATGTGTATTCTGAAAAACGCACATGTTCAACTGAATGACAAAGTTTGGGGTTTATCATACTGTAATTGCCAGAGATGGCTCAGGCTCCTGGTTTGTGGGGAAGGACTGCAGCAATTTCTGCTGCTCAGGTTTCAGAACTGTCTGGTTACTTTTAGGCTTCCATGTAAGTGGTGCAAAACACAGATAATGGGCTGGGCTGGGGGCAAGGAGGGTAAAGGTTATTGGTAGATCAGTCCTTGGTGTGCATTACTTCTGCTCTCAGCAATTACAGCAGTCACAGCTGCTTGCTGGGGATTTTGTTTCCCAGGGAGAGGAGGCCATCAGAAAAACAAACCCACAGCAGCTAGTACAGCCATCTGCTAAACAGACAAAGCATGATTGTTGTGAGAAATGGTACCTCTGTAATGAGCACTTATGTTAGTCCTGGAACCTGGCACTCCACTAGCTCTTCCCTGAACACGCAAACCTCACAATCAACTATTCATACATACCTAGACTGTTAGTAAGGAAAACTTTGCTGTTATACACACCCCACACCCCCCACACACACTCACTCCCCCAAGAAAAAACAAGAATACGGATACGTTTGTTAGAAGATGACTGTATTTCTTGTAAGGTAGAGTATTCCACTGGGCAGAAAAAAAAAAAAAAAACCAACCTAAAAACCTAAAAACATGACTTGAATTTAACCAGCATATATTGCAAAGAGTGAACCTTACCAGAACTTTAAGAGAAATTTTTCCCAATCCCCAGGAAAATAATGGAATAAATCCTCTTGGACACTATCACAAGTCAAATGAGGCATATGACTGCAAAAAGACAGCACAGATTCATGAAGGGCAAATTATGCCTGACAAACCTGATGTTTCCTATGACAACGTAATCTGCTCAGTTGATGTGGGGCAAGCAGTGGACGTTGTCTACCTGGATTTCCCCAAGTTTTTCAATGGTTTTCCACCACCTCCTTCTGCAGAAACTGATTATGGTCTAGACGAGTGGTCTGTGTGGAGGATGGGGAGTTGGCTGACCAGGCACACACAGAGGGTGGTGGTAAACAGCCCCTTTTCCAGCTGGCGACCTGTCACTGCTGGGATCCCTCATGGATGGATGTTGGGCTTAACGCTGTTCAGTGTCTTTATAAGTGATCTGGATGTGGATCAAGTATATCCTGACCAAGTTTGCTGGTGGGGAAATGGACACTTTGAAAAGACAAGCCGCCCTGCAGGAAGATGTGGTTAAGCTGGAAGAGCGGTTTAACAAAAACCTCATGAAGCTCAACAAGTGTAAGGTCTTGCCCTGGGAAAATATAATCCAGGAGTGCAACACAGGTTGGGATCTACCTGGCTGGGAGCAGCTGTGTGGAAAGGTATCTGGGGGTCCTGGTGCGAAACAAGCTCAATACGAGTGAACAATGTGTTGCTGCAGCAAAGAGAGGCAACAAGATGTTGGGATATGTTAACGACATTACCAGCAGAGATACACGTAATTATCCCACTACTCAGCACTTGTCAGGCCACACCTGTAATACTGTGCTCAGTTTAGGTCCTTACTATACAAAACCAACATGACAGGCTGGGGCAAGGTCCAGAGAAGGGCCACAAAAGATGATCAAAGAACTGGAAGCCTGCCCTGTAAGACAGCTCAGTTTGTTCAGCCTTGAGGAAAAAAAAAAGTTCAAGGGTGCCCTTATCTCACCATGTTCCAGTATTTAAAGGATGGATACCAAGAAGATAGGGTTCCCTTTCTACAAGGAGTCACATGGAAAAGATGAGCTGTAATGGGCATAAGTTAATTCCAGGGAGATTCTGATTAGACAAAAGAGGGAGGTTTTTCACAATGAGAATAATCAGTCATGGGAATAATCTCCTCAGGAAAACAGTGGATTCCCCAATGCTGGATACTTTAAAGATTCAGCTGAACAGAGTGCTCAGGCATCTTGTCTAGACAGTGCTTTTGCCAAGAAAGGTTGAACCAGATGATCCTTGAGATCCCTTCCAACCTGGTATTCTATGATTAATAATGAGACTGCAGCTAACTCGGAAACAAGGAAATAATAATGCAGTTTGCTCCTTTGAGTGACAGCGCAGACAGTCTTAACCTTTGGGTTTAGAGTCTCTTCTCCCAGTATCAGATCTAATCTACGTCCTAACCTCAGTATTCACAAATGCACTACTTTCTTCAGCTGCACCAGTGCTTAGCACAAACTCCCTAAACTGAGCGCCTCAAGTAGTGCTGCACCGAGGTGAATGATGCTTGTGCAGTGCAGACACTCATGTCAGCGGCTGCAGTGGAAAAGGCTATAAAAGTTGGTAGGGATGGGCTTCACAGCTCAAGGTTTTTTACTTTGAGCATCACCCACCTAAGCTCACTCCAGTGGAAACAACAGTGAGATTTTTTTCAGTCTATGCAAAATCCTGGCACATATGCAAATGCTGAGTGTCATTTTTTCTGCAGATACACGTCACTCTTTCTACAGATACACAGTAGCTCAGATCACGCTGTGCAGCACTGCTGTTCCAGTGTGGGGATGACAGAGCATCTGCACCAGCTGCTGGGCAATCTGAATGCTCCCTGGTAGCATCCAAGTTATCAGTCTACTCCACCGTAGTGGCTGAGAAAGAAGGGGGAAAAAAAGCGGTAGGGAGGAAACCCAAGCAAGAACTACAGCTACAAGGAAAGACAAAAAAGGATGGGAAGCGTGTGTAAAACTGGGAGAGGAGTACAGGTTTTGCTGTCATGCCATAATTAGCATTACAGATCTTAACTTAGGGCAAACATGCCTTCCTGGTGCCATATAACCATCCTCTATCACATGTGTAAATGATCCTAGAACAGAGACAAGTTGTCTTGTGGAAGAGAGACCCATTTAGAGTTTTCATCAGAAATATGTATTTGCTTAAAAATGTGATAAAATTATTGGTTCAAAATATGCATCAGTATATCCAGGGTGGTATGATTCCCATGTCATTCATATGATGAGATTATCCGGACAGAACCTCATGATTTATTTCTGCTTCACTGCAGAAATATATAACCTACAGGTTCAGTAACTTGTTATGACTAACAACTTATTGGAAGTACTGAAAGTAGCTCACAGGGAGAAAGAAGAGAATCAAAGGAGATATTTCCAAAGCAGAACTTCTGCAGGACCAAGGAGGTGTTTTCTGGAAGTTTACCTTGACCCTGGTTCCAGTGAAAAATACTATTTAAAACAAAACTGCACATGGCTTACAAGATACTGAAAAAAAGTCTTTTAAGAGACTGAATTCTTATTCTCGTATTTATCTGAACAGAAATACTTTTTCCTGACGTACTTCCCTCCCATAGATATTATGATAGACACCTATTGATGGTTTTTTTTGCTTCTGCAATAAGAAATGTCATTCCCTAGATAAAATTTCTTTAATGCAATATATTGCCTTATTGATATTGTGGTAATGAAGCATGCCCTTTGGTAGTTCAGTGAAGCTCAGTTGTGTTTGCTGTATGAAAAAGTAAAACTATTGTGGTAGATGAGAGCCATTAAGGTATTTATAATCAGTGAACAGTATTTGCCTCAAGAACTCTCTTTCATCTGTGTAGATTTGCTGTGGATAGAAATAGGAGGTCCTTTTTAGCTGTTGTCAATATATTGTTTAAATTGCTCTTTCCTTTCTCTTCAATTTCCTTTTTGCGGGTCTGGAAATTATTGGTCTGGTTTTCTAAGGAAACAAGGCTTTTGTGATCATGTGATTTGAATATGGTCATGCCTCTGTCTGTCCTGCTGTGGCAGCTTTTTAACCCACTAATGAATTTTAACCAAATTAGAGAGAAGCAGCAGTCTCCAAGCATTTTATATTCTTGAAAATTTATGACAATCAAGAGTCAGTTACATAGGGGAGAGGAAGGCACTGTAAGAGTGCCCCTAACAAGGGAAAGCCTTCCTACTGAGGACTCAGCTCATGTAGGACACCAAAGATTCAACACAAGAAGAGCCATGCTATGAATATCCTAAATTCAGGTAAAGCTTCACTTAAAATTCACACCTAGTTTGCAACCAGTGAACTCAGCTTCCTAGCAAACAAGCTCCATTAACTCCTCTGCTCAGAGAACTATTTCTTTTTGTGCATGTGACCTTGGTCAAGGGGAAGCTAGATCCAAATGCTGCTGCACATTACTATTACCCAGTGTATTTAGACATATCTGGCTTAGGCGTGAAGAAATAATCATAAAAATGATGCATTTCATGATTCATTAAGCTTTTAGTTGACACTTCGTGACACAGCAAATGGAAGCGAACAAAAAAACATTTCTAGGGCCCTTTATTAGTTGCTCTGTTTCTGTGAAATCTGTTTGGGAAGTGGCCTGTTAGTGCCCCCTTCTCCCCTCTCTTGCAACACTATGCAGCTTTTTCACCTCTGATGAAGTTTAATCAGCATAAAAAGAAGTAGTAAGGGTTCCAGGTTTCAAGCATTGTGGTGACTCAAACGTTTTTAAGTAAGCGCTTCTGACAGACCAGAATGCACTTTACAATCCTTCCCTTGCATGAACAAAGGTAGAAATACAGACTTCTTCCTACACTCTGTGCATGGGTTTTCTCTGGATGGGGGTCATTCGTTGTTTCACTTTTGCATAAACAGAACTGTGAATGAAATCATCCTTTTGGCACATTACTGCTGTTTGAATTCTCATTCTGTTGTCAGCACTCCAATAGTTCTGAAGAAAATCAGCCACAGTGATCCATGAGATGTCTTTTGTTGAGCTACTGAGTTTTATTTTCCAGAGATGTTAAATATATGTTCATGAGAAATAAGTCAAAGATGATATTTCTCATATAACATTGTTTAATGTCTTAGTGTTACAGAGCTAATTATTGTGAAGCTTTCCTATTATTTTCTATAGACAAAATTAGTGTTTCTACTATTACTTCTTGTTGAGGGAAAGTCTTAAAGGGGAAAACTGAGAACATACTTTTATAAATTTTAGACCTGAAACAAAACTGTGCTTCTCACCTGATACTGAGAGAAAGCTTGCACACAGAAAACATTTTCCTTTCATGCTGCTCACTTCCCAGTTACGCTGCTGATGTATGGTAAGAATGCTGAGCTAGCTGTCACTTAGGTCCTTCTTGTTTTCTTTATCAGGTGGTGACTTTAAAGATCTGTCTCCTATCTCTTGCTTCACCTCAGTCTCTGGGCATGGATGAAAGTTCAGCTGAGACTGGCTTTTGTTCTGTATGGTTACTTTGTGTTCACAAAGGACTGTTAATGTCACAACTTATGACCCACAGTGCACCAGAAGTAAATAGAGATGAACCACTGAAGCAAGCCACTTTTCAGAGATGCACTATCAGCTCTGTTACCAGCTGCAGGTGACAATCGGGATTCAGTGGCAAGTTACAATCTCAAGACTTCTTGACTGTCTTGCAATAGGATTACTTCATCAATGTTGCATTATTTCCACCCCTCTCCATGAGGACAGTTTTCTATTTTTTGCTATTAGGGAAACCATATTGCCTGGAAAGATGGCTATATTAAGATGACATATGCTGTTGGGAAATAAATTTGCCTCTGATTGGCTTATTCTTAGAAGATTAGAGGCTAA
>JAOEHY010017123.1:19479-31227 GCA_025447955.1 Psilopsiagon aurifrons
TTGACTGTCTTGCAATAGGATTACTTCATCAATGTTGCATTATTTCCACCCCTCTCCATGAGGACAGTTTTCTATTTGCTATATTAAGATGACATATGCTGTTGGGAAATAAATTTGCCTCTGATTGGCTTATTCTTAGAAGATTAGAGGCTAACCATGCATAGAAAGTATTTCTTCAAATGTTATTTATTATATTTAATGTACAGTTTGAAAAGGAAGGCTCTGCTAAGAGCTGTCTTCAAAGATGCTTAAAAACTTTCTCAGGAATTGGATACAGGCAAGGAACGATGTCTAACCCCAAATGCTCTTATAAAACTAAGTACTATGCATAAAAAGATGCTCTTGGGTTTTGTAGCTCTTTACCTTCTGTTCTGTTTACAAGAATGTCTCCTGGCTGGGCTCAGAATAGCTGGCTGCCAATGAGAATATTAGTGCAACTGGAGGGAGAACAACTGGAAAGACCCAATTTTTCTCTTGCAATCCCAAGGATGCTTTTTAAGCAGGGAGAATGGTCTGCATTCTGCAGCCTTCAGCAGAGTCTGCTGGGAAAGCAGCTATCCTGTGATAAGGGGAAAAAACAAACAAAACAAAATATTTATGAAGGCCTTTCAAGAGAAACAGATAGGCCATCTTCAGCCCCAGGAACACATGGAGGTCTTTAATGTAGCAGGCAGAGCATGTCGCTATGTGGGGTACCCCACAGCCTGCTTACAGCAGCCAGGGCACAAACTCAGGCATGGGGATGCCAAACACCCTCATAGGAAAGGAGATTCGACTGCTCTTCATCCCACACTGGACTACTCAGCAGTCACACAAGGGGAGATGGAGGGATTTCCTCCATGTGGCCACTGTGGGTGCTATAAAAGGAAAACATATAACCCCTCTAAGATATGGCAGGACAACAGAAGTACAGAGGGGGAAGCAACTGAGAGTAAAATAAAACTGTGTTGAGAGAAATCTTGAAAAAGAATAAAAAATAAAAAAAAAAAAATGGGGCTGATTAGAGTCCTAAAAAGGAAATTGAACAGGGAGCTGAGGGAAAGGCTGGGAAGACAGAAGGAAATTTGGGACAATGTATCTCCAAGTCTGCACCTGAAGTCTGAAAAACTGGTTGTGGTTTTCCTCTCTAATACAAACACCTCTTCCCTTAATGCAGCAACACAGCTTCACTAGTGGTCAGAATATATATGGTCTGGTAATGAAATGCTTAAACATCATATAAAATTTTCCATGAGGTGGAAACATATCCACCAGAGAAATGTACTGCTATTGTTGATTTAAATTGCTGTGGGGTTTTTTGCATCTTCAAAAATATCTTTGTGATTTCTTGGAGAACGTGGAACATGAAGTACTTTGTTGAGGTTAGTGGAATATTTGCATTATTAACCCTACCTACTGTAATATCTGGAACAGACTTTTTATAAGTTTATAAAGGACTCTACTGGAAATCCAAAATTGTCTAAAAATGCAGTAATATTGCTTTACATAAAGCCACACATCTCTGGAAATATAGCTGCAGAATGAGCCATCACATTACTGTAAAGCTGAACAGCTTTAAATACAAAATGTTGAATTTCCAAAAGCTGCTATCATTAGCCTTTCTGGTTTATGCACTATTAAACTGGTGTGCAACAGGCTGTCACTGAATATTTGTTCACATTTTACCGAGTGAAGAATGAATGCAAGGCAGCTAAGGTACTTTCCCAGCAGAGAGTAAAGATGAACAAATCAGAAACTGCAGCAGAGACTGAATAGGAGAGGTGTGGGTTACCAGCAGCGTATGCTGCAGAGATGCTTATCTGAGATTGTGGGAGAAAGAAGCAAAATGCTGGAGCTTACTGAAATTGCCAGAGCTATTATGTAAGCCATTAAAAAAACCCAACTTTAAGCTGTCAGCTATGTGGACTATACTGGTGATAGCAAGGAAAAAAACAATCTTCATTTGGTGTTTCTCTTGCAACTGGAAAAAGGCTGGTAGTAGATGGACGTTCTCAGAAGATAAACCACCAGTAACAGCTACCAGAAGTCACTATCAGCCTCAAGAGTCTGGCTAAACATGAAGCATGTATGAACTGCACCATCTAATCACAATAGTCATGGTTCCCTCCTTTAGCTGCATGTCCTGTGGGACTTGCATCAAATCCGTAAGATAAAGGAATCTGACCTCTCTTGCTAACAAGCCAGCACCCTTCTTACCCCTAGGCATACTTACCTAGGAACTCTGTGGTAAAAGCTGTTGAGGAAAGATGGGTGAAATTTTCCGAAAAGAAAGACAGTATTAAAGTAGGCATGCTGTCAGGAGGGATTAAACTTGGGCTGATGAAACGTGCATAAAATCTATTCTGGAGACAGAAGTCTTCTATGTACCAGACAAGCTTAGCATAACTAATGCCAGTGTAAGTGTATCTTGTCACATCAATATGCCTTTCTCCACCTGGCTGAGCAAGGCAGCTATATTGCAGAAAGCCCACCACCTAGCCCCCATTGTCACTCTTAAGTGGTTTTGCAGTCCTCCTGAGTCAAAGCAAACAGAAGATCAGTATTTGTTTTTTATAAGAAAAAAGGTGTATTTTACATTAAAAGTCTTCCAGGCTCTCCTAGTACCTCATTGTGGTGTTTCAGTTGTCCCTACTCATCAACTGAAAGAATTAATCTTAAATACAAACTAAAATTTGACTGTTATCATGCAGGATCTTTGTTTTCAAATGAGAATCCAGCTAGTTATGTCTGGGCTTTTGAGACCTGAAGTCTAAAGTGTTACAGTCACAGCAAAATTAAATTTACTCATCTATATATATGTCAAAGCAAATCTTAAAATATTACTAAAACTATTTGAAACTTAGGCAGAACCTACCCGTGCAGCTCACCAGATGGCCTGTGCATCCGTGTTTTTATTTACTCTTCCACCAATGTCTATATCTAAGTAATTATAAGGGCTTCTCTTTCCCTCTGGTTGGGCTACATGATTCCCTATAATGCACTTTAATTAGTATGTTTAAAATTAGTGACTCTTATCTGTAACTAAGGATATGTGGGGCTGGACAGAATGTAGCAGAAAAAATACAAGCTAAACACTGAGGGAGGAAGAAGGAAATTGCAGTAATTAGTCATCCAGCCTGGCGAGCTGTTCAGCATCACTGGTATATTTCATTCACATGATTTTGTGGGCAACCAGATGAAAAAAGCAGCACTGATTTTCTTGATTTCTTCCTCTAGAGTTTGTGAATGAAATCCCCTAACAGCATGAAAAAGCCTGCTGCTGCCACTGTGCCTGCAACTAGCTCTCCAACGGGCAGAGGGCTCAGAACCTAAATTACAGAGGTACCTGACATGCATCCTCTTTCTCTGTACTCTCATCTTTGTTTCCTCACGCTCTGCTGCTCTTTCTCATTTCATCTCTCCGACTATGAATCTGTCTTTATAGAACATGCTATATACCAGTGAAGAAGTAACACCTTAAATTCAAAATTCAAATTAATTCCATAGCAGTGCATATGGATCCTGAATTCGGCCAGAATTTAGATGAGATCTTTAAGGTTCCAAAATTTGGGGGCGTGAAGTATTTCAGTTTCACCAATTCATCTTATGGATTCTTCCTATTTACAGATTTGGCTGTGTAAAAATAGATTCAATATTAAGTTTAGATGTCTACCTGCTTCTATTGGTTTACCACTTAGAGTGCCTGTAAATTTGGTTCCTTAAAAGCTCTTTCTCAAAAATCTGAATTTCAATTAAAAACACCTATATGTGTGTCATAAGGTTACTGAAAACATAATTTGGGTTTTTAACCAGCATTACAGAAAATTGTTTGGTTGCTATTAAGAGGCCTTCTAAAGGCTAGCTCTAACTGGAGATCAGCTGGGTATTTGAAGGAAGGAAATAAGACCTACAATCCTACAGTTTGTCCATCAGTTGACTTCCCTTCCTAATGACGTCTGAATTTACTGACAAGTTCCAGCTACATTTTACAGAGAGAAATACACTGAGAACACAAAGCTCCTGGAAGCTGCATGAAAAACAGCGTCCTGGTTTCAGCTGGGACAGTGGTTTTTAATTTTTTGTTCTCAGTAGCTGGTGCAGTGCTGTGTTTCGGCTTTAGTCTGAGAATAATGCTGATAACACACAGATCTTGCTTACCTAAATCAAATTTTCAGTTTCCCATGTTCTGCTAGCAAGGAAGGGCACAAGAAGCTGGGAGGGAGCAGACACCTGACCCAAACTAGCCAAAGGGGTATTCCATATGACAGCATGTTATACTTGGTATGGAAAAGGGGAGGGGAGTTGGCTGTGAGGGGCAAATCACTGCTTGGGTTGAGCTGAGCATTGGTCAGCTGGTGAGCAATTGTATCTGCATCACTTAGGTTTTTTCCTTGGGTTTTATTTCTGTTGCCTCCCCTTTTCATTACTGTTATTATTAT
This sequence comes from Psilopsiagon aurifrons, assembly GCA_025447955.1. NCBI lineage: Eukaryota > Metazoa > Chordata > Aves > Psittaciformes > Psittacidae > Psilopsiagon > Psilopsiagon aurifrons. The sequence goes on from JAOEHY010017123.1 coordinate 23,898, forward strand.
ATTTTTACTTTATTTCAATTCTTAAACCATTCTTGACTCACAAGTTTTACCTTTCTTTTCCCAACTCTCCTCCCCACAGCAAATGGCTGTGTGGTACTCAGTTGACAGCTGGGGGTTAAACCACAACAACCAGCAACTAGTCAGAGTAGAACAACCCAGATTAATGCCACTCCAATTAACAGCAGCTAGTCCAGCTAATCCCTGACACGTTTAGCTCTAAGGAGGGCTGTAATGGATGCAGATGGGCAGTGGGTGATGCTTTGGGTGCTGTGGTTGGAAGGGGAAACAGGCATCTGGGAGCACTGGGAAAAATCTCCCCTCTTTCATTTTAAAGCCATTCCCCCTAGTCCTATCACTACTTGCTCTTCTATAAAGTCCCTCTCCAGGTTTCTTCTAGGTCCCCTTTAGGTACTGAAACACTGTTATAAGGTCTCCCTGGAATCTTCTCTTCTAAAGGATGAGCAACCCCAACTTTTTCAGCCTGTCTTCATAGAAGAGGTGCTCCAGCCCTCTGATCATCTTCATGGCTCTCCTCTGGACTTGCTCAAACAGGCCCATGTTCTTTTTATGTTGGGAGCCCCAGAGCTGAACACAGTAAGAGGAAGCGGGTATGTGATGAGAGAAGTATTTTTATGTGGCCACTCTCTCTTAGTCTTTACTAATTATCCAGACCTGAGAGATGGTTATTTCAGGCATGCTCTTATGGCAAGAAACTTCATTAATCTGATGGACAGAGTGTTTCTGCAATTCTATGATCTCTCTGAGTATCCTACAAGCAATTGCCTGTGAGCAGTTTTTTGAGGAATGTCAGGGTGTCCCCATGTTTTCCAGCAGTCATGCTTATGCCAGCTTTTCATATGCAGAGCTAAATATTAATTGAAAGAACAGGATATTTAAGGCCTTCTGTGAACTAGTCTATATAACAGTCCAAGGTGCTGACTTCATTGTCTACAATGAAGCTGCAGTCCCGCTGCCAAGATGTGGGTAGCTCTTCCTAAGCAGAGTGAAGTCAGGAGAAATAACCATTGGACATGTGACTGAACCATTTTCAGATTGCTACAAATTCATCTGTAAACAGCAGAACTCAAAAATAAAGAAATCATACACTTCATTAAATAAAATGAGATAAAAAATAAATAGTGCTCAGTAGACCATTAAGGAACTATGCTGTACTTAGTTTTGAATATGACAAATTATGAAAGCACTGTATTTATTCTGCATGGATTTGCAGCTAAAGACTCTTTATGTTTTAATGAGTGAAAATTTTCACATACTGGGAGAGTTTTTATACATTTAATGAACCGAAATATCTTGGTAACTATTCTGATTAAAAGTATAAAGAGCAATCTGTCAAATTCTCCTTCCTCATCTCTTCATTTAAAATCTTTTCTTTATTTGCCAAGAAAATACACTAGTACACTACAGCTCGGTAAGTAAATATTTCACTGACTCACTTTCAAAATACATGTATTGCCTAATAATAATTTTAAGCGCTCAATAGTAATTGTTTGGGCTACTCTCATATGTTTTTCTAACAGTTTTGACAATGAATCAGGATTAGAAACTACAGGATCCCTACTGCCTGGGAGGAAGTCTATAAGGAATGTTACTGTGTTCCAACTGATGATGCCATCAGGTACATGCAGAAGGGCTTAAAGCGTGTATAAAATATGTTCATGCTATGGGGCAGAAAAAATGCAGTTTTGTACCTCACATTTTAGTATGTGCTAGAAAATAGATATTTTTTTAACACAGTATTGTGCTTTCTGCGTCATCCTAAGTATCCACTAGGGAACAGGTGGAGCTTTAATAATTAGAAAAGCTCCTTCTCATAAAGGAACTTTTCAATCACTTTGTGCTCTATCCTGTGGGAAGCGCTCTCAGCGACTGCTTCATTTTAAAGAAATCCACGGAAGATCTCTAATCTGTGGGATGGATTTGCCAGGCACATCCTTCTTCTTCCTTTTCTCCTTGTACTGGTGTATCCTACTGTAAAGGAAATCTCCAGTATCGAGAGCTCTAGTTGTCTACATGGAGACCTTCATTGCTCCACCCTAAATTTATAAACCTCTTACAACTTCCTTGTTTTCAACAAGGTTCACAGGCTAGACTGAAAATAAATACCGTGTAAGCAGAAATTTTTTCTCTCTACCTTTAAAAAACTTTATTCCAACGTTCTAGATGACATTCAAGACTTACAAATATATTTTCCCTTTTACTACTAACGTGTTCAGATGCTCCAGCGAGGACTGACACAAAACATACCAGATGAAACATTTATTTATTTATATATGATCTTAAGGATTTTGAATGCTAATTTAGAAATTAGTGTGATACATGAACTTGACTGGCTGTAATTTATCTTACTGTTTGTGTTGCCAGTAAGACTCACTGCAGGTGTTCTAGAAGAAACTATAAATTTTTAAAAAACTGATTTCTGGGTATCTTATATATAAAAAAAAATACCCTAGTCCTACTTTCTTTTAATTCAACATTGGCTCTGATCAACATTATCAAAAGCAAACAAACAAACAAGACTCAATGCAGGAAATATTTTTCTTTAGGCCAGTCCAAAAATGTTTGCACGGTAGGGTGTGCACATGATCTGAATTGAGACATGTAGCTTCACCTCCTCCTCCAGAGCAGCTACTTCTCTCAATTGATTTGTGAGCTGTTTTGCACACCACAAGCTACAGAAGCAAAGTGTACAAGACCAGTTATATCCCTGTCTGTACATGAAGAGGAAAAGTGCTCCTGGAGATTTGCTCTGCTGACCTGCTTTCCTTCATTCATTCCACTTGGCAGAGTAGAAATGACTGCCTAGTATGGTCTCTGGGCTGCTCAAGGGTTGACTCTATTCAGTAATTATACTCTGAATCACTTGATAAAGGATTATCTTACTGACAGGAGGGAGACTTCCTCAGAAGCAGCTGCTGTCGTTATTGAGCACAGGTATCAGCCTTGTCCTGCCACCCCCCTCAAACAGAACATTAATAATTTAGTCTATCAAAATGCTCTCTGAGTTCTCTATGAGCAGAACTCTCCAGTGTGAAACAATACAGCTCAGTACTAGGAGACAACCTGTCTGTATACCCTTTTCCATTTCAGAGGGAGATTGCCCATAGTCATTCACAAGCATTTTATCCTGCCTACAAAATGACATGTTATAATAGGCTCTTATATAATGTAATTATACCTTAGTTCATATTGTGTAAAATGATGAAATTCAAACTACTGCTGAGAAACACCTTTCTCTGACATTAAAATTGAAAAGCTTCACAATACTAAGCTGTAGAACATGGTTGAGCTTAAAAAAAAAAAAAAACAAAAAACAATCAAAAAAAACACCACTGAAAAAAACAAACATTAGTGAAATGTAAGGAAGAAGAGAAAGCTTCTGGAGCACTGCCACTGGACGTGAGACACAAGTTGTCTCAAAGCACTAGAGGAGGTCTGTGGAGACTCCTCTCCTGCTGCCTTTGCAGGAGGGTGGATTGCCTGCTGAGATAGACAGAGATAGATAGCTCGTTGTGGCTGTAGCTGTGCTTAATGATCTGCTCCAACACTGGAGATGTTTCTGTGTCTTTAGTACCAGATTCTGGCTGGTAGCTCAAAGATGACTGCCATTTATTTACATGTTTACAATGTGACAATAAATTGCATGCTTTTCATCCGTTGATCTCAACAGCTTTGTCCTGAGCAGAAAGTAAACTCTGATACTTTCTTGTGGTAGGCTCTGTAGCAGATTTGCAATTAGGCAGTTATTCTTGCTGATAGAAGATAGAGAGATCATCTGGCAACTCCTCCTCCTGCTGGAACTGAAGCCAGGCTAAGCAGGTGTTTTACACCTTTTCCTCCTCCCCTGCAACTGAGTCAAAACTCAGTCTAGTCCAAAGGCCAGAGAGCACTTGTTTTCTGATGTGTAATTAATATGTCAGTATGTTTTGGCACTTAATGCAATAGAAATAAAACAATGATCAAGTTGAAAATATCCACCAAAAAGCAGAATTCACAATTTAGTCTCACCATTGGTATGAGATACTCCAGAATCAAGAGTACTACTAAGCTGTGCTCAGTAAAACTAAAACCCAAGGGTGCCTATAGCTGACCAGTAAACAACTGATAACTTGGCTTTGAGAGCCAACTGCATATGACACGGTATCGTATACAATGAATGAAACTGAAATGCCTGAAATGAAAAATCATCGGGTAAAATAGTAATTAAAATAGCAGAATGGTTCTAAATATAGAAATAGGAGTGGTGATGCTCTCTTTTCAAATGGAAGTAGTCATTTAGTGCCCTAGTACTCTGTTAAACAAGATAGCTTAGCAGTCAAATTCTGGATGAAAGGGAGAGGGATTCATCACTCATGCTGTCAAGAAGTCCTAGCTCATAAGAAAGCTGCCTAATTAATGCTAGATGTTTTAAAGCCATAATTGCAATTCCTGTGTAAGCTTTGGAAATGGAAAAATGCACCCTGGCAATAGTCCTGAAGAGGCAAGAAGGGCACTCACTGATAATTACATGTATCAAGTCAGAAATTCAGAGCCAGAGATCTGAAAGATAAACATATACCAAAAAGTTATGGCTTGTCCTTCAGTGGAAATTATGTGGGCTTGTTAGAGATTTGCTAATGACTTGGAAGTTATTTTACAACCTTAAATGTACCAACGGCTGAGAACCAACTTAAATACTTTTATTATGCTTATTTTTAGTTAGAAAAAAAAAATATTTCCCAACCAAATGAGTTATGGTTGGGAACTACATTCATATCAGTTCTCCCAAGATGCATCATCGTAAGAGGAGATCCAGATGTGGCTATTGCTCTAATCACAATTAACTGAGTTTTTAAAAGCCATCATCTTGAGGAAACACATACATGTTAAAAAGCTTGATATCAAAAAGAAAGACACAGGGAGTAGGTTAAGGCTCCCCACTGTAGTAGAAATAAAATCAACAGAGGAAGTGAAAGAAATATAGTTAGAAAACTGAGTCTTAAACTCGACAAACCCTTTTCTTCTGTTAAGTTGTAAAAGCTGCTTACATTAAGAATTCAGGATCATCTAAGATACAAAAAACTGGAATCTACAGTTGAGGTTTTCACAGCCACTTAATGGATTTGGACCTTTATGTCTTACATTGCAACAAATAGAGTGAATAGTATTGACTCTTGGGCTTTTTTAGTCTCTTGCTATTTGGTGTCTCCTAGGGGATGAGAAAACATGTCAAGATAAACTTTAATCTAAATTTACAATTATAAATTATATCTATGGACTTATATTTAAATATGTGGCCCTCTTGGCTGTGAAGAAAAATCTTGAAAGGGGAAACCCACATCCGTTATTTAGGCAGACAGAAAACATTTGGTGAGATGTCTCAGTACTAAATCATGTTTTGCATTGGGTACTGGGACCAGCGCTGTTTAACATCTTTGTCAGTGACATGGACAGTGGGATCAAGTTTGCTGATGACACCAAGCTGTGTGGTGCAGTCAACATGCTGGAGGTAAGGGATGCTGTCCAGAGGGATCTTGATAGGCTTGGGAGGGGGACCCATGCAAACCTCACGAAGTTCAACAAGGGCTAGTGCAAAGTGGTACATACGGGTCAAGGTAATCCCAAGGACAAACACAGGCTGGGCAGAGAATGCACTGAGAGCAGCCTTGAAGAGAACTTGGTTGGTCAATGAGAAGCTCAGCATGACCCAGCAGTGTGTACTCGCAGCCCAGAGAGCCAACTGTATGCTGAGCTGCATCAAGGCGGCATCAGGACAAAGGAAATGATTCCACCTCTCTACTCTGCTCTCATGAGTCCCTACCTGCAGTACTGCATTCAGCTCTGGGGACCGCAACATAGGAAAAATGTGGACCTGTTGAGCAAGTACAAAGGAAGGCCATGAAGATGAGCAGAGGGCTGGAGCACCTCTCTTGCGAAGACAGGCTGAGAGAGCTGGAATTGTTCAGCCTGGAGAAGAGAAGGCTCCAGGGAGACCTTAGAGCAGCCTTCCAGCACCTAAAGAGGGCCTATATGAGAGCTGGAGCAGGACTTTATACAAAGGCAAGTAGTGATAGGACAAGGGGGAATGGTTTTATGATAAAACAGAGTAGATTTAGACTAGATAGATTTTCCAGTAAAATCACTCAATGCTCAAGAATCTTCATATACATGAAGGACTAGGAAGGGGTTTTTTTCCCTCTTTCTACCCTTTTTCAGATGAGCAAAGACCACAGCTAGAACTAAGACCACAGCGAGAACTACTGCCTCTCTTGGAAACTGTTTACAATCCAGAATTTCTCTATTTACTTACTGCAAATGAAAACTTATGGTCAGAAGTTTTACTTACTGCAGCCTCACACAAGATCCCCAAAACAAAACTAAATAACCCACCCCAAGTCTTTAGAGGATAGGACCCAGGTAAAACTATTCAGATATGCTGGAGTTCTCAATGGGCCTGCTGCAATAGCTAGTACAGGTAGTCCAATTTATTTACTGTGAAGTTTCTTTTAATCTCTAAATATACTCTGTGCACTGTGTGACCCCCATTGACTATAAACTTGAAGGAGCTGAATGTACTGTTCTGATACCACAAATCTGAGTGGTTATCACAAACTCAGTTATAACCAGCAGATGACCTGACAGTCAAGATCAACATGAGTCTGATCAGCAAAGCCTCAGAATATCCACTTCCTGACAGTGCACACTGATGTCTAAATGCATGTGATACTACAACCTGGTCAGGTGCTGCTGAAGCATCTTAAACTCAGATGTCCTGGTAACTGCTCTCTGGAAGGCTTGAGGTGGCTAAGAGGAAAAAAGCAGGCACAAGAAAACTCTTCTTTAGATAGGATTTTTTTAATACAGTGGTACTTGGAAAGTATCACAGATTAAAGTGAATCCCTCAAAACCGTTCTTTGACTTCCCATCTAAGAATGAAGGTTGAACTCATGAAAGGCACTAACTTGCACGCGAATGTCCAGCTCTAAGGTTAGCCCCAGGAGTCGTAGAATCATACAATCATGAAATAGTTAGTGTTGGAAAGGACCTTAACATTATCTAGTTCCAACATCCCTGCCATGGGCAGGGACACCTCACACAAAACCATGCCATCCGGCATCACACAAAACCAGTCCAACCCGGCCTTGAACACAGCCAGGGATGGAGCATTCACAGCTTCCCTGGGCAACCCACTCCAGTGCCTCACCACCCTTACAGTAAAGAATTTCTTCCTCCTATCCACTCAAAACTTCCCCTGCTTAAGTTTAAACCCGTTACCCCTTGTCCTATCACTACAGTCCCTAATGAAGAGTCCCTCCCCAGCATCCCTATAGGC